>JASDQU010014194.1:125924-141653 GCA_032191745.1 Picea mariana | reverse complement strand
AAATTTGGTTCGTTCTTTTTGTCTTCCCATCGATCCTCTATCAGATATGATCATTTTTGGCATGCCATGTAATCTTTCAATCTCACTGATAAAAAATCTAGCTATCTATGGCTCATGATACATCATACACACAAGAATAACATGTGCACTCTTCGTTAGAGTGTAAACTACCAAGAAAATCGATTTTGTCTCCTTACCGTCAATGGCAATCCAACTATAAAGTCCATTGAAATGACCTCCCATTTCGATTCTGGAATAATGTGTCACTGTAGTTATCCTGTTGGATGTCTATGTTCAACCTTTAATTGCTGACATTCTAGACATCTCTCCATGTAGCTAACTATTTCTTCTTTCATTCCTTTCCATAAGAATAAAGGCTTGAGGTATGCCCACATATTCATGACTCCCGGATGAGCCACATACACTACGCGATGTGCTTCACTTAAGATCAAATTTCTCATTTCGTTGTCAAGAAGTATGTAAATTATGTTGCTATGCCTCAACAATCCGTCATTGTCCAATGTTTAAACCTCAAACTTTGGAACCATCATGGTTTCTTGTCCGATATTTTCCTTAACATATTTATGCCAGTCATCGTCGATCTGTATAGTTAGAATATTTTCTCGAATATTTACCTGAAGAGGTATCACCGAGAATATGCATGGTATCTGAATCATTGCATCTACCACTCTATTCACCGTTCCTTTAATGTAAGTAATCTCAAAATCGTATTCGCTAAGTAATTCTAACCAATGACTTTGTCGCAAATTCAAATCACTCTGCATAAATATGTGTTGCAATCCACAAAGATGTGTCCTTAGTTTGAATTTTCTTCTGATCAGATAGTGTCTTCAAACTCTCAAGGCATATACAATTTCCAATAACTCCAAGTCATGCGTTTCGTAGTTCTCCTCATGCTTTCTCAATTTCCTTGAAATGCAAGTGATCACCTGACTGTCTTGCATCAATACTCTGCCTAAGCCTTCCTTGGATGCATCTGTGCATACCAAGAATTCATTTTCCATGGTAGGGACCTTTAGTATTGGATCTGTCTTCAAAAAATCCTTGAGCCTTTGAAATGATTTCGTGCATTTTTCAGTCCATACAAACTTCTTTTTTTTATTCTACAATTAGGTGATCAGATTTGCTATCTTCGAAAAACCCTCAATGCACCGTTGGTAATATCCTGCTAAACCCATAAATCTTCATACTTATGGTACGTTTGTCAATGCAAGCCATTCCATAATAGCCTCTACCTTTGCTAGATCCACAATGATACCTTCATTGAATTTAACATGACCTAAGTAATGAATATTTGATTGGTAGAAAGAACATTTTGATAGTTTCTCGTATAATTTGTTTTCCCATAAACATTGTAGTACCAAGCATAAATGTTCATCATGTTCTTTTATTGTCCAATAATATATCAATATTCCATCAATGAACACTTGAACAAATTGGTCCAACTATTCGAGGAACACCCCATTCATCAAACTCATGAATACCCTCAAGGCGTTTCTCAGTCCCAACAGTAAAACCGTAAACTCATAGTGTCTGAACCTCATCTTGAATGTGATCTTAGGAATATCTTCCTCTTTAATTCATAATTGGTGATATCCTGATCTCAAGGCGATCTTTGAAAACATCGTCACATATTTCATTTGATCAAACAAATAGTTTATTCTGGACAACATATACTAGTTATTGATCATCTCCTTGTTCAATTGATGGTAGTTAGTACAAAGTCTCCATGACCCATCGTTATTTATTATGAAAATAACAGGTGCACCCCAAGGAGACACACTTGGACATATAAGTCTGAGGTCCAACAACTCCTTCAATTGCATTTTTAACTCCTGTAACTCAGGTGTTGACATTCGATAAGGTTTTCTCGCTATCGGTTGCATTCCAGGTTTTAGGTCGATTGTAAACTCCAACTCTCTTTCTAGTGACAAACCAGGTAACTCTTCTGGAAACACGTCAACAAACTCTTGTACCACTAAAAGGTTTTCTGATCCTTCCACCTTACCCCTTTTGTTTAGTGCTAAAATTGAATATAACTTACATCCCTTGCGCATTATCTTCTATAGTTGTAAGGAAGAAATGAGCCTCAAGGACACTCCTTGGTTCCTTCCTACAATCACTGTTCTCTGACCCACATCATCTATTAAGCTTAATCATTTTGTCTTACAGTTGAGTATCACATCATGATATTCCAACCAGTCCATATGGATCAATATGCCATACGATCCTAATATCATGACATATAGGTTGACCTTCGTTACAAAATATCCCAAGTCAATGCTACAATCCGTAACCCTTCCTCCAACCTTCTGTTTGGCACCTGAAGCCATTTCTACGTACCTAAACTCTTCCTGCATGATTGACTTTACCTTAATTCTTTTTAGTGTTGCACTATAAATAAATCTCTTTGTAGCACCTAGATCTATCAAAATACTAAATGTTTGGTCAGTGATTATACCCGACGTCTCGAGCACAATGGACTAGTGCTCGGCCTGGCGGTTGTTCACTATTGCATGAATCCTATGGGCCTTGCCCAAATATCCAATTGTAGTGTGTTCTGTTGATCCGACTGCTCTAGCCTTATCAACCAGACAGTCTTGTTGGTAATGTGTCTCTCTACATGTCCAACATCTATTCTTTGGTACTGTACTCCTGGTCTTGTTTTGTTTGGTTGAACATAACTAAACTGTTGTTGTTGTAGGTGGCGTTGTTGCTGATGCGGTGGTCCCATTGAGGTTGTCCTCTGCTGAGGAACCGGTTGTTGTGGTGTCATGAACGTGTATCCTCTAGATGTATATCTATACCTTTATGTCTGTCTAACTACTGTCTGATGTTGTTGTGCTCCAGATGTCATCTGTGTAGTCGGTCTTACAGGATTCCTTACTTGACCCACACTGGTCAGCGCTTCCTCAGTTATGAGGTCCCTCTAGAATACATCATGCAACATTTGTGGAATTAGCATCCTCACCTTCACACGAATGTTAAATTTAAGGATGAACACAAAATTTTTGACTTTTAGCTTCTCTGTGTTCAGGTGTGGAACATACCTAAGTAGCTCTATTAATCGAGCCTCATACTCGGCCACCATATGACCACCTTGTCATAAGGCATTCAACTCATTGAGTAGGAGCTCAATGAATTCTCTGAAAAATATCTCTCCTAAAATCGTTCCTCAAACAGTTCCCATGACACATCTTTGACGATCATGTTTAGCTAAGGTAGGAGCGTCTTCCACCATAGAAGAGCACTCCCCTTCAGCTGGAATACCTTCTTGAAGACCTTCATGTTGTAGGTGTAGTCACAAAGTGCAAATAACATATCCATGTTCTCCAACCATGCCTCAGTGGCTGAGCCATTTGTGGCACCCATGAACTCAGAAAACTTCATCTTCTCAAGTTCTCTATGAATGCTACCACTACCGACTGGAGCATGTTGTGAAACCTCATTTAGTACAGGTGCCCTAGCCTTATCTCTATATAGTTGGTTAATCAAGGCCTATGACATCCTCTGAAAGGACCTCATCAAACCAACCACATCCCCCACAATAATATGCTCCTACCCAATGACTTGTTCTTCTCCTTGGGGGTTATACGCCTCTGGCATGGATGCTACCGGAGACATCACACGTTCTCCCCTGGCACCACGTTGTCTACCTCCACGACATCCTCTAACCAGGATTACCTGCATGAAAAAAATTCAATTTTAATTAGCGATAAGTTATTAATTAAGTGCTCAATATAGTGGAAGGCATAATGATCCCAAGTTGCAGGGATGAACCCACTCTAATACCATATATAACACCCCTTCATTACGACAACAAATAGTGATGTGCAGAAGGTAATTATATTTTTTTTGGCAATAGGAAATTAAAATCGACACAACATAATTAATAGCATTACAAGTGGCACGTCATCATAATTTAATAACGACACAATCAACACATTAACATAATCAATAATGACACATCATATATTAATCAATACATAAGCAAATTCATCGAGTTCATCTGAAAGAAACAACATCATGGACCAATCAACATTTATCAAAAGGAACTACCCTCCCAACCTATCCTGCATGGTTAGGACCTCCAAAACACATAAGCAATGCTCATGTCCAGGATTCATCCGATTAATTTTGACCACTTAGGTCTTAGGATTGGCGACTATTCTAAGGAACAATGAGATATATAAATCCCACTAATATAATCACAACTCATAATTCCAGACTAGATTACCAGTCATACATCAACATTATTCATGGCACAAGAGTGATCTAATTACTCAATCAATCATACATCAACATTATTAGAATGGCCGGAGAGTAATCTAGTTACTTAATCAATCATACATCAACATTATGTTTATGGCACAAGAGTAATCTAGTTACTTAATCAATCATACATCAACATTATGTTCATGGTGCATGAGTAATCTAGTTACTAAATCAATCATACATCAACATTATGTTTATGGCGCAAGAGTAATCTAGTTACTAAATCAATCATACATCAGCATTAATTTCATGGTGCAAGAGTAATCATCATTTTTATATTCATGGCGCAAGAATAAGATAATTACATAACCAATCATATATCAACATTAATTTCATGGTGCAAGAGTAATCATCAACTTTATTTTCATGGTGCATGAATAACATAATTACATAACCAATCATACCTCAATTTCATGGTGTAAGAGTAATCATCAACTTCGTTTTCATGGCGCAAGAGTAAGCTAATTACTTTATCATTGATATCTTTTCAAGTCTCTTCTATTCAATGCCAGACATCACTTATCAAGTGATCTGACTCCCATAATAAGCACAATTCTTAAGTAAATCAATTACTATCTTATAATTCCAGATTAATGTTTTTTTAAAAAGACCCAACTTCTTTTAAAGCATTACAGGAGAATTCCAAGCTAACTTACTTTCATATCCATTCAATAAGAGGGTCAACAAAAATTAATAAATTAAAAAAATCTCGCCCTTATTCATATCATTATACAAGACTATAGGAAGATTTCATCATAGATATAGTGATTCAATATTTCGTTCATTTTTATTCGCTGCTTCACACATCTGATACATAAGTTTATAATTTTTATTCCCAGTAAAAATTGTAAATATGTATCCTGCTGAGTGTTACTTCTCTAAAGTAAGAAATTATAAAAATTCAATCGCAAAAAGAATAGGTGAGATGAACAAGGGCGATCTTGTCTATCCATTAGAAGATCATTTAAGAATACAAAGTTATACTAAGTAATAATGGTAAGAGCTTCAAGCGGACTTGTAAAACCATTAAGGAACCCAAGGAAGACCCCACTAAAAACATAGAAATACCTATGTTATCTTTAAAAGTTCATTAATAATTAAGGGGAGGTCAGCCGAAATCTTTACATAAGGATATTTAAGCTAAATCACCGGTCAAAGGAACTATCACATCATAGAAATTTGGGCATTATAATGGATTGACATTAATTTACATCTAGGTAAAACATTTTAAGGTGAATTGTTGTTGATAGAGCTCAATTTAATTCACTAGAAGCGAAACCTCAGAAGGAAATCCGATATAGTAGCGAGATCCTTTAAATTCGCTAGAAGAAAATCTCTCAAGGAGATTCACTACAGCAGANCGTTGGAAAGGATCTTTGAAGGAAATTCGCTAGAGAAGGAAGCATAATTAAAAATCAAGGTAAACCTGCCAATGACAGTTACATGGTAGTGTTCTCACACAAGCAATAAGAGGAAGGTGCACTGAGCAACCCAGATTCTATCAGGAATTGAGTGATAAGAGGGTGCACTAGCAATCTGAATTTCTGTAAATAATCACTAGTACATATTGGAAAAATTTTGACATTCTATTTGTGACGTTATGGAAAAAAATGGCCATATTGTTGAAAAATAGAGGAAATTTTAATTTTTTTTCCCTATAACGTCTCTCTTGCAACATACTACAAACACATGTCATTCTTGCGACAAAGCTAGGAACAATTTTCTCTTACGACATTGGTAAAACATTCGTCACACTTGCAACATTATAGAAACTAGATTTTCCCCATCCCAACAATCATCTAGTATTTGACCAAGTCAACTTTGACTTGGTCAGCTATCATCAGAATTGCGATGTTATAAACTCTATAAATATGTTTCATTTTACGGATGTTGCGACAAGTTTTCTATAATAATGACACTTCAAAGAGGGTATAAGTCGGTTTACTTGGAGAAAAAAAAACATGTATTTTTTTTAGTATATGTCCGTGGGGAAGAATGTCAGAAAACATTAGAGGTGGGAAAAAAATTAAAGAGGGTGAAAAGGGTAATGATTTAAATGTTATTTCCCTTGCAAAAATTGTTGTACTAGACGTCCTGAAAGAGTTTTAATTGCAACAACTAAAACAAATTGTAGAAAATATGGGCACATGGACAGGGCATCAAATGAATATCGTCCCATGGTAATTATCTATATATACATTCATTATTTGTTTTAATATTTATTGTATTCTCAAACTTTTAAATTTTTTTATACATGCAGTAATTTTTCATGATTGTTTGTAATTATAAAGTTAGTTTTTCCCCCTAACTTTATGCACAAAGCACCAAGTAGTAGCAAAAATGATGTTGTAGTACGAGATGAAGCACTTGAAGAAGATAATGAAGATCAAGTTAATGATCCCATGGAAGTAGATGACAATAATAACATAGTTCAATATGATGGGACAAATCAAATTATCCAAGACTTATTCAGTCATCCAGATGAGGATCGTGGGGATAGTGGTGATGGTATTTATCATGAACCTCTAATTTAAAAGGAAAATAAATGACTTTATAAAGGGTCAAGATAAAATCTTCTCTCCACTACATTGTTGCTGGTGAACTTAAAAGTTACGAATCATTTGTTGAACACTTGTATGACACAGATTCTAAGGTATGTAATATGTTTCATCACATCTACATAAAGGTTGAATTTTACCCATTTTTTAGTGTTAATGAATGCGTAAAATAAAAATGAAATATTTACAATTACTATTCTTTACATTAACTATTTATTTTTTATGTTTTAGATTGTTAGGTGAATTCTTATTACCCTTGCCAAGTATTTTACCTCACACATATGAATATCTACATGCCATTATGAAATACATTGGAATGGAGTATCAAAGTATAGATGCATGTCCTGATGATCATATTATATATTATGGACAACATGTATCGAAAACAGAATGCCTAGTATGTGGTATCAGTAGATATCAAATCGGTCAAGTAACAAAAATGGTCCCTCGAAAGGTTCTCCCACATATTCCCGCAATTCCATGTTTGTAGCGACTGTTTAGGTGCCAAAGCATAGAACAATTTATGGATTACCACACACAAAAGAGAATTGAAGATGGTGTTCTTTGAATGCCTGCAGATGGTTATGCATGTAAGGAAATTGCTGCAAAATGGCTAGAATTTATAGATGAACCTCATAATGTTAGGATTTCATTGGCAACTAATGATGTTAATCCATTTGGAGAGATTATGTTTGTTTACTCAGTGTGGGCTATTTTTGTTATCAACAATAACATTCCTCCTTGGATGTCAATAAAGTGGGAGAACATGATGTTGACAATGATTATTCTAGGTATTTGTTTACATTAATTTTTCGAATTTAAATTTTTCATTTTTCTTTTCCTTGCATAACATCTTTTATTTATTTATTTATGTATATATACATACCATGGTAGTAATTTCGTGTAATTTCAAACTATTAGGTAAGTACCGAGTTAAAGTGATCTGGATTATTTTTGGCGCAAAATGAGAGTGGATATATAATAAAGAAATGTACAGATATATCTCAGATATCCAATATTATAACATAAAAGTATCAAAGATGCAACCATAAACACAGTGATGTAGGAGCATTGCCAACAAAGCACAAGAGAAAGACAATTGGGTGCACTAGCGCGTATTTTGAAATATTTTGAACTCCAAAGATTTGAGTATTAATGTAATATCTGACAAATATTTTGATTTATGAACATCTTTAATGATTGTAGGTTGATCCATCGCGTAAAATCGATGGGGGGAATGCATTTTGTTTTAATGTCAAAGATTTCAGTATAGATTTGGAGCTCTCACTCTTATCTCTTTGACTTGAATATTTATTGTAATATATGTTAAGTAGTTGATAACATTTAATCGATAGGATAGTTGTAGAGTAGTTGGAGGGAAGAACTCGAAGAGTCCCTTTGTATTGTTGCTGAGAAGAGGTTGTTGAATCTAAATGTGTAGATTGACATTATAGTCAAGGGATAGGAGATACAGAGAAGTAGTGTATGATTGTCTGTAAAATTTAGTCAAATGAATATAGCAGAGGAATACTGTCCCAAATGTGTGTTATTATTGTGTTTATCTGAATGAGTGAATGGTAGAATTGTTTTGTGTGTTTTCAATTCTCGTTGTTGCTTGTGCTTGTATCCATGAATGCATTTACAGGGTTGAATATATGATTCATTGTGGAGAGTGAATAAGTTTCAATTGTTTCTCTTCTTTGAGTGAGTGAAATGTGTGCATAACATCCGCAAGGAGAGCGTGACTGAGTTTGTTTCGACTCGAAGCTCAAGAGAGGTAGCGCAAAACTTATGTATGCAAGGAGTGCATGATAGAGTTTTCAGACTCATAAGCTCATAAGGAGTAGTGCGAATTTAGTCACAGGAGAGAGAAGTGGTTGGAGAATGGTCGCAAAGAGTGTGAAATTGTCCACAAAGAGAAGTTGGGTTGTGGAGGAAAACCTGTTGCAGGGTGCACACAAATCAAGATTTCTGCTAAGTGTCCAAGAAAAGGTTCTAAAGGATGAAAAAAATGAGGAAGTTAAGCTCGGGAGAGAAAGGGGCCAAAAGTCTTCACGGAGGGGAACCCCTGAGACTTTCACCAAAGTCAGTGGACAAGATTCATCCCGGAGGGAAGTGAATGATTCCAAGTAGTCAGATCTCGGAGAACCATGCGTGAGTTAGTTGTAAGGCATCTCGGTACTTCGAAGTTCAAGAAAATTGAAGGCTTGGTGAAAGCAGAGCCGCGAAGTCCGAAGCCCAAAGTTAGGAATTGATCTCAGTCGTTGATCACGCGGAAGGCACATGGTAGTGGATTAAGGAATTCAGGATTTGCAGGTTCAAAAGTACGTGAACGAGAGAACTAGAATTTCACGAAGTCATGAAACCCGAACCATAGTGGAGCCATCAGATCCGAAGAGAGAAGTGGCAGAAGTCCGGAGATTCAAAGAAAAGGGCTTCAGGAAGAACCATAACTAGAGCTCGGGATATCCCTAAAGTCAGAGTCATGAAGGGATAGACCCACAGTCATAGCTATGGTCACTTGGGGGATAAAAAAAGGACCTGTGTGTGTTGTGTGTTGAGTGAGTGTTGAGTGTGAAGAGTCAATATGAATAAGGATTTTAAATATCCAAGACCGAGAGGTCATGTAGTCCCAAGGGGGTCTACGCCACACAGATATATAGTAGTACACAATTTTCTATTAATGAAAAAAAATGTACAAAGAGTGTAAAATACAGAGTGAAAGACTCGCTAGAATGGTGGCAACTTATCTCTAAGAAGAGATGTAACGGCTACTCACATCCCTGAGAAGATGATTTTAAAATGAGGCTACAAAGTACTTTTTTATCATAAAGAAAATCCAAAACCTTAATCCTGGAAGATGAAAATCCAACAGTTTTGTGGACCACGTTTTGGGTAGTTTGGTGTATCAACTTCCTGAGGGCGTAACTTTGGAATACAATCTCCGTTTGGGGAACATGATAGCTCGTTGTAAAGGTATCGTCGAGGAGATTCATTTTGGGTGATAAATTAGAGCCTTTATATATCATTGAGAATCTCTATCTTGAAAAAAAATTCATTTGGGCCCTCAAAATGGTCCCGGAAGTTAAAAAATGCTGAAAACAATGAATTACCAAAATTGCCAGAAAAGTATTTTGAGCCAGTTGGAAGAGGTCGATGGCCACCAATATCCACCTGGATCAATCCTCCATCATTAGGAAGAAATGATATCCATTGCGTTGAGTGCTTGGGGGAGAGGGAAAAGAGTTTGTTGAATCTTCATCTTGATGAGTTGCTTTCCTTGTTGGAGACGTTGTGCTAAAAATTTTTTTTGAAGGTTGTCACGAACTTGTGGCTGGAAGGGTTGGACCTTTTTAACAAGTCTAGCTACATGAGATGTCTACGTGCAGAGTGAATATTTGCACTTTGATGCAGTCTTTTCGACCTGCTTCTGTTGGATAGAAGGTGCTTGGGTGAAGGTTGTAGTGGTTACAATATCCTTTTGTTCACCTTTTGAACAGATTGTGAAGACGCTAAATTTTGTAGTATGAGATACTACCTTGTGGAACTGTTTAGGTGGGACAGTAGTCAGAACCACCTCTAGTATCATGTAGAGATGACCCCCCATAGTAACAATGACACTACAGGGTTGAGACTCATAGATAGCATGGCACTCCCACATATTTGGCTGGCCCAAGAGCACATCACAAACATCCAGTGGGGCAACATCACATAATACCTCATCCTTGAAGGGTTGTATTATGTATGGAAATCGACAATGTTGGATGACACAAATATCTCATCCTTGGTGAAGCCACCCAATGTTGCATGGTTGTGGGTGTGGTGTTGTCGACAATCCCAACTGTTTAACGACCTCTACTGAGATGAGGTTCTTTTCACTTCTGTTATCAACAATAAAGTGTAGCGGGGTCTTCTTCACCCACATATGTGAATGAAAAATGCGCTCCCCCTCTTCATGATCTATTTGTTCTTCTGGTTGTTATTGCGGTCGTGAAAATAGAAGTGGGGTCTACGTCGATGATTTGTCTTCTGTCAGTATTTTATGAATCAAATTATGAATCAAGGTTTGACGCCTTGTCTTTGATTTCAGCCACTAATGACTTTTTATAGTGACATTCATCGATGTTGTGCCAAGGGATTTTGTGGAAATTGCATCATTTTCTGGTGTCCTTCTTTGTCTTCATGTGACCCTTCTTTTCCTGTGGCTAGGACTGGTTTCTAGGAGACTATTTATTAGGGTCATCTTTATCATACTTTGGTTGTTGTGGATTTGCATAATCTAACTCCTGTTTGTTCTGGCGCTTAAATTTTTGCTCGATTTTAACAACATATCGATAAACAACATAGAGTGATGAGATGTCTAGAAAATCCATTTTAGTTTGGATGTATCTATGTAGAGCCCCATGGTAGCACAAGGTATGGAAGGTATTGGTGAAATCTGGAACTACTTGGCCCCTCTCTTTCCGCAGTGTGGCCATCTCATATATTGCTCCTCATAGTTTCCAGTAGGGTAATATTGTTCCTTTACTACGTCCACAAAAAAATACCAAGTGGGATCGACCCCATATATTCTAGAGTCTTCTATGGAGCTTTTCTCTTAGTAAGTTTCCCACCAATGTTTGACATGGGGTATAGCTTTAAGGAGTGCGAAGGTGATCTTTTCCCTGACGGAAAAATGGTGAACGAAGAAATAACCTTCTAACAAATTTAACTATTTGTCTAGGGCATCCCCATCTACTTGACCTTCAAATACGAGAATATCAAAATAACCTGTACCTTGAAAGGAGAGGTGATTCAAAAGTGGTTGTTTGATGAATATGCACGTGTTTCTATCGACATCCATTGAAGGATGTGCGAAAAATTCTCCATCATTTCATCCCTTTGTCGCGTGGGAACTTGTTGAAGCAACAGATTGATAGAATCATATGCTTTGTCGTTTTTCTTTTCTTCCACCATGGAGGGTTTCTTGGGCATGCAAGAGTGATTGTCTTCAACAGACACAAGATCAAGACCCAACTTTCTATACTCGAACCTCGTCGGGGACATGCACTGAAGAAAAAATGATCAAGAGCATCTTTCTCTGATACCACTGATCCAGATTATTTTCAGCATGAAATGAGAGCAGAGATATAATAAATAAGTGTACAGAGATATCTTGGATATCCAATATTATAACATAAATGTATCAGATATGCAACCATAAACACATATATACAATAGTACACATTTTTCTATTAATGAGAGAAAATGTACAAAGACTATAAAATATAGAGTGAAAGACTTGCTAGAATGGTGGCATCTGATCTCTGAGAAGAGATGTGATGGCTAATCGCATTCGTGAGAAGATGATTTTACAATGAGGCCACAAAGGAATTTTTTATCCCAAAGAAAATAAAAAATCCAAACCCTGGAAGATGAAAAGCCAACATTTTTTTGTACCCCGTTTTGAGTAGTTTGGTGTATCAACTTCCCAAAGGGCGTAACTTTGGCATACTATCTTTGTTTGGGGCACATGATAGCTCGTTGGAAAGGTATCATCGAGAAAACTAATTTTGGGGGCTCAATAAGATCCTTTGACTATCAATGAGAGGCTCGATCCTGAAAAACCTTCATTTAGGACCTCAAAATGGCCGAGAAGTTAAAAACTGCTAAAAATAGTAACTTACCAAAATTGCTAGAAAATTATTTTGAGCCAGTTGGAAAAGGTGAGTGGCCACCGATATCCACCTGGGTCATAAAGATATGAATGTGTATATTGAGCCTCTTATCGACAAGCTACTGAAGTTACGGGAGGGCATCACTATGTATGACATCTGTAAACCAATTGGGTAAAAGAGATTTCAATGTCGTGGAATACTTTTATGGACAATTCATGATGCACCAAGACTAACACATTTTTGTGGTATGTAATGTTTCATATTGCACACTTGAATAGTATATAATTAATTGAATATAGCATGGATGTTGTTTAAATAATCATTTTGTATATTAATAACTCACATTAATCCATCTGTTGTAGGTCTTCAAACAAATGGTAAATTTCCATGTCCAGTTTGTGGTCCTAAGATGAAATCTCATCGGTCAAAAAGTTGAGGAAAGGAGGTGTTTGATGAGTATAGACACTTCCTCTCTAAGAACCATAAGTATCGTACTACTAAAAAAGATATGTTCAATGGGAAAAAAAAGACTAGACTAAAACCACAAAGAATGACACCTCACCTATGGAAGTTGGCACATGAAATAATTAATCCTCAAGGTATGCATTTTCTTTGTGTATCGTAAATGGAATCATGTTTTGAAATTTTATTTTACCGCATTTGATAAATAGTGTTTTGATTTTTTTTATGCTTCATCAATGCCGTTGTCGTGAAGGTAGTAATAATGGTCTTCCACAAGGAATGAAATGTTATCCCACTCAATTCATGAGGTTGCCTTACTATAAGGACCTAAAAATAGTTCATTTATTTGATACAATGCATATCGGGAAGAATGTGGCAGAAACATTATGGCGAATCATAGATGGCAGGGGGGATAAAGAAAAAATTGTCAAAATTTGTAATGACATTTGAGAATACAATCATGCAATGGAAAGTGTAATCCATTCAAATAAAGATGGAGACCAAAATAACCTTCCATGCTTATTAACACATAAGCAAAGCAATGGTGTAAAAGAGGTCATTAAAAAAATATAATTTCCCACAAGTTTTTGTTCAAACATAAAGAATATCTTAACGAAGAAAGGTGAATTTGTTGGGGTAAAAACAGATGATTGGAATACCTTCATTAAGGTAATTAATCATTTTAGTATTCATATTTATATATTGGTCATATACATTTATTGATATTTTTATTTTTTTGTCTAGTTTTGAACAAGTAACGATTGGTTCTTATTGTTACAATATGTTCTACCTCTATCTCTCCCAAACGAATTTGAAACAAATGAAAAACAAGTTACATATGATATTGGAAAGTACATGAGGTAAGTAGCTACAATATATATGCAAAACAAAAAATTCAATTTTTTGTTGTACTTAATGACATGTGTTTTACTTGTAATGTAATATGAATTTATATGTTTTGTTGAAACATGTTATTTTCTTGGGTCATGATCTGTAGGTGGTTATCATTGAAATAAGTCCATGAAGATGATATAAAGTATTGGAAGAGAGAAATTCCTCGGCTAATGTGTGAAATGCAGAAGTAATGTGTGAAATGCAGAAGTATCTACCTCCAACATTTTTCAATGCACAATAACACTACCTCACACACCAAGTTGAGAAGATTGAAATGTGTGGACCTATACACACAAGGTCAATGTGGATGGTGGAGAGGCACTTTAAATCATTGAAGGCTTTGGTTAGACAAAGAGCACATCCTGAGGGTTCTATGGCTGAGGGATATATGGTATATAAATCCATGGTGTATATTAGTCAGTATCTTCCTAAATTAACAACACAAGCTATGCATGCATTGGATTGCATTTGGGATGTGAACTCCATCAAAAAATTTGAAAGGGAACAGTTGTTGGGGAAAGGTACAATGAAGAAAGTGAGAGGTAATTAAATTGTGGATATTTTTAATAAATATAATTTTTTCTTTTTTGTGTGTATATGATCATACTAATTTAATATTTATTCTTTCATTATTTATTAATATTTACCATGGTTATAGCTAGTATTTAATATTGGTGAATTTTGATTTTTTGATCGGTTAGTTGCTCAAGATTGGGATGCACTACATTTATAAATTGCAAACAATCTTGACTGGATGAAGGTATGGATTGATAGTTGTAAAGAACGTCATGGAGGTAGTTTATCATGGAAAAATTTGTCTGAATTGATTAGAGAAGCTCGTCGTAATGAAGATTTTGATGTTATCTAGAGGGAAATATATTTAGCATATTGTTTGAAAGATGGAAAGGAAAGAAAATTCACCCATTTTATTCAGTTATTTTATATTATATTAATGTGACTATAGGTGTGTTTTTTTCATATTATACTTTCCAAGTTATATAAATTTGTTTATTATTAATTGACAATGCATCTCTCTAGTATATTGCAGTTGAAACACCACAAGGCTATGTGGTGCAATGGTCATAAATTCCGCATCAAACAATTGGATGAAACCAAAAGAACTTCTGATAGTGGGATAACTGTAGTATTCCAGGTCACTAATATTTCCTCTAGGAGTGGCATACGTCCTCAAGAATATGAAAATATATACTATGGGTTTTTGAATGATATAATTGAGTGTGAATTTAATCCCTTCAAATTAGTTTTGTTCGATGTCAAATGGTATAGGTTAGAAATGCATGAACATGATTAGGAAAGAATCGTTATTCAACATGCCAACAGATTTCTGATGATTAAAAAAATAGTTTTTGAGAAAACAAATAACCGCTATGTTTTTCCAAGTCAATGTGAACAAGCCTTTTACTCAAAGGTTCCAAGTAAGAGGGATTGGTCATTTGTTGTTAGATATGATCCAAGAGGAAGGAAATTAAAGTATATTGTAGATGAAGAAGATGATATTGAAGAAGAATATGGTGTAGAGCTAGATCAGGAAGAATATGGGTCGACAAATGAAGAAGATGGAGAATATGAACCATGCGTAGGAGACAATGCGCCAATTTTTTATGATGATATCGATGAAGATATTATCGAAAATGAAATTGATTGTGATGATGATATCATCATTCCTTTCAACATTTTTTATGAACTGGATGGTGATACATATATCGATTTGGATGATCAAGAAGAAGATACAGAAGAAGGATGATACAAATGTTGCATTGGTCAATGAGGTATGTAAGTAGATATTTTAATTTGTATGAATTATTCTCTTTAAATATTTTGTTTATGTGGGTTAAGTACAT
>JASDQU010014194.1:105114-116790 GCA_032191745.1 Picea mariana | reverse complement strand
CCACGACATTTAAATCTCTTCTTCCCAATTGGCTTACATATGTCATACATAGTGATTCCCTCCCATAACTTTAGTATCTCATCGATAAGAGGTTCAATATCCACATTCATATATTTAACTTGGTACTTACCTAATTGTTAGAAATTACATGAAATTACTACCTTGGTATGTATATATACGTAAATAAATAAATAAAAGATGTTATGCAAAAAAAAGAAAAATGAAAAATTTAAATTCGAAAAATTAATGTAAACAAATACCTGGAATAATCATTGTCAACATTATGTGCTCCCTCTTTATTTACATCCAAGGAGGAATGTTATTACTGATAAAAAAATAGGCCACACTAAGTAAACATACCAAAGATCTCCAAATGGATTAACACCGCCAGTTGCCAATGAAAGCCTAACATTATGAGGTTCATCTGTAAATTCTGGCCATTTTACAACAATTTCCTTAAATGCATAACTATCTACAGGAATTTGAAGAACACCATCTTCAATTTTCTTTCATGCATGGTAATCCATAAACGGTGCTATGTTTTGGCACCTGAACAGTCGCTGCAAACATGGAATTATGGGAATATTCTGGAGAACCTTTTGAGGGACCATTTTTGTTACTTGATCGGTTCGATATCTACTGATACCACATACCAGGCATTCTATTTTTGATGCATGTTGTCCATAATATATAATATGATCATCAGGAAATGCATCTATACTTTGATACTCCATTCCAATGTCTTTCATAATGGCATGTAAATCTCGATATGTGTGAGGTAAAATATTTGACGAGGGTAAGATTTGATCTTGACCCTTTATAAAGTCATTTATTTTCCTTTTCAATCAGAGGTTCATCATAAATACCATCACTATTGTCCCCATGATCCTCATATGGATGACCAAATAAGTCTTGGATCATTTGATTTGTCCCATCATCTTGAACTATGTTATTATTGTCATCTACTTCCATGGGATCATTAACTTGATCTTCATTATCTGCTTCAATTTTTTCATCTTGTGCCACAACATCATTTCTGCTACTACTTGGTGCTTTGTGCATAAAGTTAGGGGGAAAATCTAACTTTATAATTACAAACAATCATGAAAAATAGTGCATGTATAAAACAATATAAAAGTTTGAGAATACAATAAATATTAAAACAAATAATGAATGTATATATATCTAATTACCATGGGACGATATTCATTTGATCCCCCATCCATGTGCCCATATTTTCTACAATGTGTTTTAGCTGTTGCTATTAAAACTCTTTCGGGACGTCTAGTACAACAATTTTTTCAAGGGAAATAACATTTACCGTCACCCTTTTCACCCTCTTTAATTATTTTCCCATCTCTAATGTTTTAAGACATTCTTCCCCACAGACATATACTGAAAAAAAATACATGTTTTTTTGTCCATGCTTAAACCCTTTTGAAGTGTCGTTATTATAGCAAACTTTTCGCAACATCCGTAAAATGCAACATATTTATAGATTTATAACGTCACAATTCTGATGATAGTTGACCAAGTCAAAGTTGACTTGTTCAAATACTAGGTGACCATTGGGAGGGGAAAAATCTAGTTTCCATAACATCGCACCTGCGACGACTATTTTACACACATCGCAAGAGAGACAACAATCCAATGGTGTCGCAATAGCGATGTCATCATCGCAAAAGCAATGTCTTCATCGCAATAGCAACATGTGTTTGTATTACGTCACACTTGCGATGTTATCAGGCAATATGGAGAAAAAAATTTAGAATTTCCTCTATTTTTCGACAGTATGGCCAATTTTGTCCATAACGTCACAAATAGAACGTTGGAATTTTTCCAATATGTACTAGTGGCTTGTATCCTTGGAAATAATAGCAAACATCCTTTCCATGATTCTACGTCGATAGCATGTATAAAGATTGAATTGATTCATTATGATCTATGCAGACCTATGCACATTCCGTTTGTAAATGGAAAAAAATATATAATGTCCTTTATTGGTGATTACACCGGGATGTGTTGGGTATACTTGTTGAAAGATAAATCTCAAGATTTTGAAACATTTAAAAATTTTCATATATGGATTCAAAATGAAGCTCAATCTCATATTGGATCTCTTCGCACTGACAATGGAAGAGAATATACTTCTAATGAATTTGAAAGTTACCTTCACCAACATGGGACCAAACATCAAACAATAGTTCCATACAATCCTCAAAAAAATGGTGTAGTTGAATGAATGAACATGACACTTCTAAATATGGTTCGTTCCATGATGTTTTTCAAGAATGTTAAATTGATGTTTTGGGCTAATGCAATTCTATGTGCATTTTATGTCAAAAACGAGTGTCCATATCATGCTATCAAAAACAAGACTCAATATGAAATGTGGTATGGCCACATTCCTCTGGTGAGGCATCTCTGGGTCTTTGGTTCCACATGTTATTCCTTGATTTCTAAAGATAAAAGAAGCAAGCTTGATGCAAGGAGTCGGTGTTGATGTTTTGGTAGCTGCGGGAGGTATTAACCTCCATAGATAAACCTTTAACTAGAATAGAATATTCCAGAAGCAAGAGAAAACCTAAACAGATGTGTGAAAACCCTGGTAGACAAGTCGGCTCAACATAATAAGTAATATTGAAGTATTATATGAAGAAAAGGACAGGCCAACCCTACTTGAAGAGACAGTTTTTCATCGAGCATATTAGTATAGATAGGAGGTGCTCCAACTCATTTGTACACACACTTAGTCATCCAGAAGCAAGGAACAAGTGTTGAAGAAGAGTTGTAGCAGCTACATGTGTGCAATAATTCCATGTTCAGTCTTTAGGTACTCTATCGTGTGCGTTACCTCTAGAGAAGGTGTGCTACCCTAGTTTATCTATTGGTTCTAGTGAGGCTTCTCAAAATCATTCCTTCTGTCAAAGGTTAAGGTGCTTGGGGGTGGCTTTATGCCTATGGTTGGGAGACAATGGTGTAGCATTTTCTATGGTGAAACAAGCACAATATTCTAACAGGTTATGGGCCCACACCACCTTCAGAACAATCTAACCACTGGAAGATAGATTCATAACTCTTTTTCAATGATCCAAAATTAATCTTTTGAATACTATGGTTAAGTTTCTGTATGAGTTGATTTACCATTGAGAAATTGAAGAGAATAAGAAGTCTTAATGAAAGAATGTTGCATCCATCATAAAGAATGAAAAACATAAAGTAAGAACTAAGAACAACAAACCATAACACCAATATTGTTAACGGAGTTTGACAAAGTTGCCTACGTCTGCAGGCCTTTGTCTCAGTGGGGGAGGATTTCTTATTAATCTTCAATGCTTAAAAATTACATCAAAAGTATCTCAAATGGATTACAAACTGGTCTTGATGTGTTCTTCTCGACCTCAAGAATCCAACACAACTAATGAAACTGGAAAAGGATGAGCGTAACTCCCGGAAATGGCCTCCAAAGTTCGCTTCCTCAATGGCTTCCCTGCATAAAAATGGCTTGGACCTCACAATTCTTCAACATTTCTCTTGTTTTGAACCAATTTGGATTTTCAAAAACTCTAGTTTATATAGATTCTGAGTTGGGGTTCACCTTCCAACCTCCTCCCAAGATCTAGCCTCAAAAAGGGCTCCAGATCCTCATTTTTTGGAAAACAATCCATAAGAATCAACACAATTTAACAATAAAATTCCAAACTATGGATTAAAAAACCCACTTTGGGAAAATATGGGCACACGTTCCCCCTTCCTTTGAGCCCTTGGTCAAGTGGAAACACCATATGGCCTTGCACTAAGCGCCTGCGCCCTAGTCCTTTGGATCCCTGGTCATATGGTCTTGCATGTGGCCATGTGTTGGCACTTAGCCCAAGTCATCTGCCCTCGGTTCCGCACTTGATCACATGGAATGATACCTCATAGTCTAGCGCCTTGATCGATGGGCTAGCCTTGTCGACCGGGTGCTATCCCAAAATATCCATGCTAACCAACTTTAAAACCATAATCTACCACATGTCAACACAAGAAACACCACAACCCATCTGGTTAGCCCATAGTCATTAGTCCATTGCTCGCTTGGAAGTTGCGGGTTTGACTCTGCCATAGCACAAACAAACTTTTGAACCAACCAACATTGGCCTCATTCTAGCTATCACGTGGAACCCTGTGATTGGGCCATGTGTCGCCTTCGGATTGGACCATACCAACCCAGTTAGCGCACAACCAACATTCCAGTCAGCCTGTCGAGTCAACTCCATACGCCACACGGTATGCCTAGATCCTGCCACATATCGCCACATCATCTGCCATCTTTTCATATTTACTACCACATGTTAGGATGTCACTGGGCCACATCATCGTACAGACAACCACATCAACATCCGTACAGTCCACATGTAAAATTCGTACTGTGCCAACTCAGCCCTGAAAATGCCAAATCTTCTTGACCTGTGTCACCTCCTAGTGCTGCCGGGTCAACATGATGACATCATCCACCACATCATGCTGACTTCAGCAACACGACCTCTGACTATTGACTTTGACGTTTTTTTCCTTTTTGGGAAAAAGTTCAGATTTCCATAACTTTCGCATACGGTGTCCATTTTCAAAAAAAAAAACATACTATCAAAATCAACACGATGTGCCCTACACAATGGCGATGGTTTCATCCAATTCAGAGAAATTTGAAATTTTTTTCTTCCCGGATTTATTTTGGATCATTCCTCCCCACTAAGACCTTTTGGTCCTTCAAAAGAGTATTAACCAGACATCAAGTGCAGTATAGGCCTCCCCACTTGTATTTTGTCTTGAAGCTATGTCGTATGCACCTGTCTCATAATAATCAATTGCATAATAACCATGACAAATGAAAACATATTGTTAGCCATTTGAACTCATTCACATCTTAGTGAATCCAGTACTACTATCTATGTAGAAAAAATTAGCAACGATAACATCAAAAATATGACTGAAAATGAACCAATATGTTTGATAGGCTTGGATGAAATTATCTTACCTTGAAGCAGAATATGATTGAACTCCCATCCTACAACCATCTCATGTTCATGCTTAAGAGAAACTGATTTACTTGGCACAATTATAGGTGTATTTCTTGCATAATCTTCCTTCTTTAATTGTTCCATTGTTAGAAGAGATTGATTTTATTTTATATGATGAGCATGTACAACATATTTTGTCCCTTCTATAGTTAAGTGATATTGATTATGTTCCCTGTAGAAGATTGCTTTGTGATCATATAAATAAGGGATACCTAATACCATTCCACATGTTTCTAGTGGCACCACATCACATATTACTTTATCCACATACTTAGATGTAATTGCAAATTTTATGATACATTGCTTTGTTATGGGAAATTTGTGATCTTTGCTTATCCAATTTAGTGAATAGGTTTTGTGATGCATCTTAGTGTTTAATCCCAATTTCTTAACCACTTATTCTGAAATTAGGTTATATTGAGATCCACTATCTATCAATGCATCGATCTTGGTATGTTTCATAATGACCCTTATATGAAACAATTTACTTCTTGAATCAAAACCATCACCAATTTTACCTGTCAAACCAACTGATGTAATCTTAGAATCATCGGCTGAATTTGATCCCAAGTATGTTGGTTGTGCTGCTGTTGCAACTTTTTTCCTCCCTTTCCTCTCTTTGAACCACTTCGGTCTCTTCTTTGGGTGAAATTTTCAACAATTCTCATCATCATGCCCTTCTTTCTTGCAATTCTTGCAAGAGAGCTTCTCTTCCTTCACTGTCATTGAATTTTATTCCTTCCCATTCCCTTTACCTTTGCCATGTTTCTTTGAAGATGATTCCCCTGATACACTAACTCCAATTTTTCATGTTTCAATATATGTTGGACAAAAACCTCATCAATATTCTTAGGTCCAAACATAAATATTGTATTACGAATATAAGCAGGAAAACCTCCTATATACTTCATAAGAGTTTCTTGTGTAGTTAATGGAACGTCTAAAATCAAAGCCATCTTACAAAATTCATTTGTATATTCCTGCACTGGTTGTCCTTTCTTTAACTTAAGACTTTTCCATTCAATTAAATCCTTTTCCTTATACCCCAATGGATAGAACTATTTTATAAGTGTGGAAATAAAATCATGTCATGATGGAAAAATCTTACCAGCTTGCTGAGTTCCATGTTGCATTTTGCTTTTCCACTAGATCAGAGTTGTGCCTTCAAGGTGAAACAATGCCAATATGATTTTGGTTGCCTCGTATTTGATTTGCTGCACATTACAATATACCTCCATCTGTCTAACCCAGTTATCAAGTTTCTCAGCATTAAATTTTCCATCATACATAGGAAAAACAAATTTTACATCAAGTTTAAGTAATGGCATATCAGTCTTATGTTTATGAGAATGTTTTCTTGAAGAAGTAGTGTTAGAAGTGGAACTTTTACTTTAAGAAGAAGAAGATGGATATGAAGGAGGTGAAGGAGGAGATTTTGGAGGGTCCTCTCCTTCTTCACTGTTGTCTTTCTTTGACAATTCCCCTTGAACCAATATCTTCCGTTCCAAGTAATCACCATACAACACTTTTACCATCTCCAACATGGAAAAGGAATTTCCTTGAAACTCTCTTTCATTTTGAGAAATTCATTCTTATGATGCCATCCTCTCACTTTGGGATGTCCTCTTTCTTGATCCAATATCTATATATCCTTATACAATTTCTCCTTCACCATGAATTAAATTTTCCTTGGTAATCATGCAAACTCAAACAACCAACTGTCAACCTGCTCTGATACCACTTGATCTGAAATTGATCTTTTAAAGACTATGGTTAATTTTATGCATGAGTTGATTTACCATTGAGAAATTGAAGAGAATAAGAAGTTTTAAAGAAAGAATGTTGCAACCATCATAAAGAATGAAAAACAGAAAGTAAGCACTAAGAACAACAAACCATAATGCCAAGATTGTTAACGAAGTTCGACAAATTTGCCTACATCTTCGGGCCCTTGTCTCAGTGGGGGAGACTTTCTTATTAATCTTCAATGCTTCAAATTTACATCATAAGTATCTCAAATGGATTATAAACTAGTCTGGTTGTGTTTTTATCGACCTCAAGAATCCAACACAACTGATGGAACTGAAAAAGGCTGAGCATAGCTCTCGGTAATGGCCTCCAAAATTCACTTTCTCAATGGCTTCCCTACATAAAAATGGCTTGGACCTCACAATTATTCATCATTTCTCTTGTTTTGAACCTCTTTGGACTTTCAAAAACCTATGGTTTATACAGATTCTAAGTTGGGGTTCACCTCCCAACCTCCTCCCAAGATCTGGCCTAAAAAAGGGCTCCAGATCCTCAGTTTTGGGAAAAAATCCATAAGAATTAACAAAATTTAAGAATAAAATTCTAAACTATGGGTTAAAAAATCCACTTTGGAAAAATATGGGTGCACATGCCCCCTTCTTTAGGCCCCTAGTCATGTGGCAATTCCATATGGCCTTACGCTAAGCGCCCACACCCTAGTCCTCCAGATCCCTGGTCATATGGTGTTGCATGTGGCCATGTGTTAGTGCTTACCCCTGGCAATTAGCACTGGTCGTCCACCTTTGGTTCCGCGCTTGATCATATGGAACGATACCTCACAGTCTAGAACCTTCGTCAATGGGCTAACCTTTCTGACTGAGCGTTATCCCCAAATATTAGTGCTAACCAACTTTAAAACCATAATATGCCACATGTCAAAACAAGAAACGCCACAACCCATCCGGTTAGCCCATAGTCATTAGTCCGTTTCTCGCCCAAAGGTCATGGGTTCGACTCCACCAGAGCACAAACAAACTTTTGAACCAAACAAAATTGGCCTCATCTAGGGTGCCACGTGGTTCCCTGTGATTGGGCTACGTGTCGCCTCCGAATTGGACCATACCAACTGAATCAACACACAGTCAACACTCCAGTCAGCTTGTCGAGTCAGCTTTGTACGCCACGTGGAATGTCGAGAGCCTGCCACTTGTCTCCACATCATCTACCATCCTTTTATTCATACTGCCACATGTCTAACTGTCATTGGGCCATGTCATCGTACGAAATTCCATGTCAATGTCTGTACAGTCCATGTGTCAAATCCGTACCGTGCCAACTCAACCCTAAAAATGAAAAATATGCCTGACACGTGTCACCTCTTGGTGTTACCATGTCAGCATGATGACATCATCATGATGTCATGCTGACATCATCTACCATGTCATGTTGGCATACTGCTGATGTCAGCAGTACGACCTCTGACTGTTGACTTTGTCTTTTTTTGACTGTTTGGTAAAACATTCAGATCGCCATAACTTTCACATACAATTTCCATTTTTGGAAAAAAAAACATACTGACAAAATAGAAACAATGAGCCCTACACAATGGCGTTGGTTTCTTCTGATTCCGAGAACTTTGAAATTTTGGCCTTCCTGAATCCATTTTGGATCAGTCAAGCTCATTGTAGCACAATTGGAGTTGCAACTAGGGTTTCTGATCTTGCAACAACAACAAACCCTTACGTAATTTTTCGAGAACTTTAAGTTCAGTGTTTGGAATAATTATTGGATATCCTAGTGCACCCTAACCCAATGAATCTCCCAGTGCCCTCAGCCATAAAAAAATGTCAAAATTGAATTTTTGGGTCAAATTCAATGTTTGAATGGTCAAATTCAAAGTTTGAGTGGTCAAAGTCAAGGTTTCACTGGTCGAAGTCAAAAGACTGGTCAAGTTCAAAGTCAAATACAATCATGACTTCCCCCATAAAATCATAGTTTCACAACAGAAGCATGGTCTCTTGGTAGAGCATGGAAGACAAGGATTAACATCATCCTTGCAAAGAAAAAAGGGAAAAATTATGGAACCATAGACTGAAGAGCATGCGTCAAAGGATGAAGAGTTTGATTTTTGGAGCTTCCAAGCACATGAACATGGAATAGGAGAAACAATAAAAAGAAAATAATGTAGATCTAAATCCCTAGAAAGAGAAGGAATCTTTGTCAAATAAGCAATCATAGAGCCAGAAATATCTTAGATCTAATACATTCAGAGGAACAACACACTCTTCAGGTTGGAAATAATACTTGTCACAGAAGAAAAGAAATTCAAGCAAAACAATAGCCAAACTCTAGGTTTGCATATTAGGTTTGATATTTTTATTGTTGCTTAAGTATCACAATCCTTTAGATTTTATTAATGCCAGGAACAAATGAATACTTAGTAGAATGTACTATTAATATAAATATTTATTGTACTTAATTGCAATATGAACTAACATCTCCTCTAGGAGATATTTCTTGTTCTTGTTCTCAGGAAGGACACCTTGGTAATGCTATAATGAATTACCATGAAATTGATATGTTCTTATATAAAATTCTATTATATTGGAAATACTTTTTCTCTTGTTCTTCCTGTTTTAGACAGGTTATCCCGCATATTCCAGGAAGGTTACCAAAAAAAGAAAGACTTGAAAGGACTTAGAGGGAGTCTAACTTCAAAGGGAGTCAATGATTAGGAAGAATCAAGGTTTCATGACACTTTGTAGGATGCATAGGGGCATGCAACAAATGGAAGCGTGGTTCGATGATTCTTTCAGTTAGAGGGAGTTGATGACAAAATTTGAAAAGAAGGATCTTGTAGGATTCATGCCAAGCTGTGGGCTTCATGTCAAGTTTTAGCCTTCATATCGAGTTGTAGGCTTTGTGTCGAGTTGTAGGCTTCATGTCGAGTTGTAGGATTTATCTCGAGATGTAGGATACTCTAGTGAGATGGTCTGGTATGTAGAGTTGTTGCTACACCATTGATACAATATGGTACACTAGTGGAGTAGTCGAGAACCTGTATGGCTGTGATGGTGTTTCTCGTAATATGATCTAGGTGATCATGAGATAACTTGTGTATCTCTGTTGATGCTACCAATATGCAAGACCATGTAGGTCTTTCCCATGCCATGTGAGATGGATGGATACTGATTATAGTAATGATGATACTCATGACATGGGTGTGACCATGGGTGAGCATGTCATGCAGGTGTATCCCATGATGATGATGGTGAAAAATGCTCCGAGGTCTATATCTAGTGTTCTCTAGTGGGTTGTGGACCCTAGACGATATTGGAAGGTCCACATGGGTGCATCCATGGGCGACGTAATGATGCTACCAATAGCATGGTCTGCATAACCATGATGAAAGGATCATGGCATAGCGAGCAAGGATATGAAGACCAAAAGGAAACATCATGGTCATATACCTCCCTAGCTAAGAGGGAATTTTGATGTTTTGGTATTTTCGGGAGGTATTAACCTCCATGGATAAACCTTTGACTATAATAGAATATTCTGGAAGCAAGAGAAAACCTAAACAGATGTGTGGAAACCCTGGAAAATAGCTCGACTCAACAGAATAAGTAATATTGAAGTATTATATGCAGAAAATGACCGATCGACCCTGCTTGAAGAGACACATGTTCACTTGGCGAGATTAGTATAAATAGGAGTCACTCCAACTTATTTTTACTCACACTCAATCATCCAAAATCAAGGCACACTTGTTGAGGAGGAGATGCAGGTGTGCAGTAATTCCTTGTTTAGTGTTTTGGTACTCCATATTGTGCGCTACCTTTGGAGAAGGTGCACTAGCCTAGTTTATCTGTTGGCTATAGTGAGGCTTCGTGGAATCATTCTTTCTGTCAAAGGTTAAGGTGCTCAGGGGTGTATTTGTTCCTATGGTTGGGTGACAATGGTGCAGCATTTTCTATGGTGAAACGAGCACACTATTCTAATAGTCATGTTGAGGAAAAGGTATGGAAAACCTTACTCAAGAATTTTTAGATATTGTCAGGCTAGGAAAATATAGTTGGGAATGTTACCCAGGGTTTATAGCCTAAAAAACAATCACTTAATCCACAAGTATTAATTACAGAGGACCAAGGATGGTTTTTATGTGTTGTATAAATAAATGCAAAAGAAGTAAACTTTAAACAAAGTTACATGAACGTGTACAAGAATTATACAAATATATATATGGCGATCAAATCAAAAGAATAAACCAAATTGTTAAAACACACGTGTGAGACTGAAACAGTAATCATATTTTTCATTTATTTCATTATGAGATACAAAACTAATTTCTCTCTACAAACCCCTACGAGGGTAGGGACCAAAATAAAATTTATAAGCCTTCGATGGGAACCATACAAAAATACTCTGACAATCAAGAAGAAAACCAAATCTAAAGATCTGGATCAACCAACTACAAAATGTTGTCACTTGACTCTGCAAGATATTCTTTATCAGTCATGAAACTCAATTCATACACAAACAAAAATACATAGACTATCAAAGATAAATCATAGACCTTTAAAACAAGATGCTAAAATATGTGATTCGGTTTTTTAATCATGTTTCCTTCAATAAGGCCATGTTGTCATCAAGAGGATTAAGCTTTCTAGTAAACTCAGAATGAATGAAAGTTGAAAATATCTCATTAGTATAGAGAAAACCTTATGGCTGTAGTTATCCTTCTATTCTCGCCCCCTTTGTCTCTTCATTTGATTGAGCTTTTATTCTTCCTCAATAAGTTATGGTAAGTTATGGTAGTTGAAATACCTATATTTAATTAAGTCAAATTAACTTAACTAATTAGTTT
>JASDQU010014194.1:78674-89782 GCA_032191745.1 Picea mariana | reverse complement strand
TGTTTTAAAGGTCTATGATTTATCTTTGATAGTCCATGTATTTTTGTTTGTGTATGAATTGAGTTTCATGACGGATAAAGAATATCTTGCAGAGTCAAGTGACAACATTTTGTTCCTGGTTGATTCAGATCTTTAGCTTCGGTTTTCTTCTTGATTGTCAGAGTATTTTTGTATGGTTCCCATCGAAGGCTTCTAAATTTTATTTTGGTCCCTACCCTTGTAGGGGTTTATAGAGAGTAATCAGTTTTGTATCTCATAATGAAATAAATGAAATAAATGAAAAATATGATTATTGTTTCAGTCTCACACATGTGTTTTAACAATTTGGTTTATTCTTTTGATTTGATCTCCATATATACATTTATATAATTCTTGTACACATTCATGTAACTTTGTTTAAAGTTTACTTCTTTTGCATTTATTTATACAACACATAAAAACCATCCTTGGTCCTTTGTAATTAATACTTGTGGATTAAGTGATTGTTTTTGAGGCTATAAACCCTGGGTAACATTCCCAACTATATTGTCCTAGCCTGACAATATCTGAAAATGCTTGAGTAAGGTTTTCCATACCTTTTCCTCAACACGACTATTAGAATAGTGTGATTGTTTCACCATAGACAATGCTACACCATTGTCACCCAACCATAGGAACAAATACACCCCCGAGCACCTTAACCTTTGACAGAAAGAATGATTCCAGGAAGTCTCACTATAGCTAATAGATAAACTAGGGTAGTGCACCTTCTCCAAAGGTATCACACAATATGGAGTACTAAAACACTGAACAGGGAATTACTGCACACCTGCATCTCCTCCTCAACATTTGTGCCTTGATTTTGGATGATTGAGTGTGAGTAAAAATGAGCTGGAGTGACTCCTATTTATACTAATCTGGCGAAGTGAACATGTGTCTCTTCAAGCAGGGTCGATTGGTCATTTTCTACATATAATACTTCAATATTACTTATTCTGCTGAGTCAACTTGTTTTCCAGGGTTTTCACACATCTGTTTAGGTTTTCTCTTGCTTCCAGAATATTCTATTATAGTAAAAGGTTTATCCATGGAGGCTAATACCTCCCACAAATACCAAAACATCAACACTCCCTCTTAGCTAGGGAGGTATTTAACCATGATGTTTCCTTTTGGTCTTCATATCCTTGCTCCCTATGCCATGATCCTTTCATCATGGTTATGCAGACCATGCTATTGGTAGCATCATTACATCACCCATGGAAGCACCCATGTGGACCTTCCAATATCATTTAGGGGCCACAACCCGCTAGAGAACACTAGAGATAGACCTCGTAGTGTTTGTCATCATCATTGTCACAGGATACACCTGCATGACGTGCTCACCCATGGTTACACCCATGTCATGAGTATCATCATTACTATAATCAATATCCATCCATCTCACATGGCATGGGAAAGACCTACATGGTCTTGCAGATTGGTAGCATCAATAGAGATACACATGTTATCTCATGATCACCCAGATCATATTACGAGAAACACCATCACAACCATACAGGTTCTCGACTATGCCACTAGTGTACCATATTGTATCAATGGTGTAGCAACAACTCTGCATACTATACCATCTCACTAGAGTATCCTGCATCTCGAAATAAATCCTACAACTCGACATGAAGCCTACATCTTGATATGAAGCCTAAAACTCGACACGAAGCCCACAACTTGGCATGAATCCTACAAGATCCTTCTTTTTGAATTTTGTTATCAACTCCCTCTAACTGAAAGAATCCTCGAACCACGCTTCCATTTGTTGCATGCCCCTATGCATCCTACAAAGTGTCATGAAACCTTGCTTCTTCCTAATCACTGACTCCCTCTGAAGTTAGACTCCCTCTAAGTCCTTTCAAGTCTTGCTTTTTTTGGTAACCTTCCTGGAATACGTGGGATAACCTACCTGAAACAGGAACAAAAAGAGAAAAAGTATTTCCAATATAATAGAATTTTATATAAGAACATATCAATTTCATGGTAATTCATTATAACATTACCAAGGTGTCCTTCCTGAGAACAAGAACAAGAAATATCTTCTAGAGGAGATGTTAGTTCATATTGCAATTAAGTAAAATAAATATTTATATTAATAGTACATTCTACTAAGTATTCATTTGTTCCTGGCATTAATAAAATCTAAAGGATTGTGATACTTAAGCAACAATAAAAATATCAAACCTAATATGCAAACCTAGAGTTTGGATATTTTTTCGCTTGAGTTTCTTTTCTTCTGCGATAAGTATTATTTCCAACCTGAAGAGTGTGTTGTTCCTCTGAATGTATTAGATCTGAGATATTTCTGGCTCTATGATTGCTTCTTTGACAAAGATCCCTTCTCTTTCTAGAGATTTAGATCTACAGTAGTTTCTTTTTATTGTTTCTCCTATTCCATGTTCATGTTCTCGGAAGCTCCAAAAATCAAACTCTTCATCCTTTGACGCATGCTCTTCAGTCTGTGGCTCCATAATTTTTCCCTTTTTTCTTTGCAAGGATGATGTTAATCCTTGTCTTCCATGCTCTGCCAAGAGACCATGCTTCTGTTGTGCAACTATGATTTTATGGGGGAAGTCATGATTGTATTTGACTTTGACCTTGACCAGTCTTTTGACCTTGACCAGTCTTTTGACTTCGACCAGTGAAACCTTGACTTTGACCACTCAAACTTTGAATTTGACCCAAAAATTCAATTTTGACATTTTTTTATGGCTGAGGGAACCGGGAGATGCATTGGGTTAGGGTGCACTAGGATATCCAATAATTATTCCAAACATTGAACTTAAAGTTCTCGAACAATTAGGTAAGGGTTTGTTGTTGTTGCAAGATTAGAAACCCTGGTTGCAATTCCAATTGTGCTACAATGAGCTTGACTAATCCAAAATGGATTTAGTAAGGCCAAAATTTCAAAGTTCTTGGAATCAGAAGAAACCAACGCCATTGTGTAGGGCTCATTGTTTCTATTTCATCAGTATGTTTTTTTTTTTTGAAAGTGGACATTGTATGCAAAAGTTATGGTGATCTGAATGTTTTCCCAAACAGGCAAAAAAAGTCAAAGTCAACAATCAGAGGTCGTACTGCTAACGTCAGTAGTACACCAACATGACATGGAAGATGATGTCATCATGACATCATGATGATGTCAACATGTTGACTTGGCAACACCAATAGGTGACATGTGTCAGGCATATTTTTCATTTTCAGGGTTGAGTTGGCACGTACGGATTTGACACATGGACTATACAGACGTTGACATGGAAGTCCATATGATGATGTGGCCCAGTGACAGTTAGACATGTGGCAGTATGGATAAAAGGATGGTATATGATGTGGAGACAAGTGGTAGACTCTCGACATTCCACGTGGTGTACAAAGCTGACTCAACAAGATGACTAGAGTGTTGACTGCGTGTTGACTCGGTTGGTACGGTCCAATTCGGAGGTGACACATAGCCCAATCACAGGGAACCACGTGGCACCCTAGATGAGGCCAATGTTGTTTGGTTCAAAAGTTTGTTTGCATTCTGGTGGAGTCGAACCCATGACCTTTGGGCGAGCAACAGACTAACGACTATGGGCTAACCGGATGGGTTGTGGTGTTTCTTATTTTAACATGTGGCAGATTATGGTTTTAAATTTGGTTATCGCTAATATTTGGGGATAGTGCTTAGTCGGCAAGGCTAGCCCTTCGACCAAGTTTCTAGACTACGAGGTATAGTTCCATGTGATCAAGTCTGGAACCGAAGGCAGATGACCAGGGCTAATTACCAGGGGTAAGCGCTAACACATGGCCACATGCAACACCATATGACCAGGGATTCGGAGGACTAGGGCATGGGTGCTTAGTGTAAGGCCACATGGTGTTGCTACATGACTAGGGGCCTAAAGAAAGGGGGCGTGCACACCCATATTTTTCCAAAGTGGGTTTTTTAACCCATAGTTTAGAATTTTATTCTTAAATTTTGCTGATTCTTATGGATTTTTGCCCAAAACTGAGGATCTGGAGCCCTTTTTTAGACCAGATCTTGGGAGGAGGTTGGGAGGTAAACCCCAACTTAGAATCTGTATAAACCATAGGTTTTTGAAAGTCCAAAGAGGTTCAAAACAATAGAAATGATGAATAATTGTGAGTTCCAAGCCATTTTTATGTAGGGAAGCCAATGAGGAAGTGAACTTTGGAGGCCATTATAGAGAGCTACGCTAAGCCTTTTTCAGTTCCATCAGTTGTGTTGGATTCTTGAGGTCGATAAAAACACATACAGACTAGTTTGTAATCCATTTGAGATACTTATGATGTAAATTTGAAGCATTGATGATTAATAATAAAGTCTCCCCCACTGAGACAAGGGCCCGAAGATGTAGGCAACTTTGTCAAACTTCATTAACAATCTTGGCATTATGGTTTGTTGTTCTTAGTGCTTACTTTCTGTTTTTCATTCTTTATGATGGTATCAAATTATTCATAAAATTAACCATAGTCTTTAAAAGGCCAATTTCAGATCAAGTGGTATCAGAGCAGGTTGAAAGTTGGTTGTTTGAGTTTGCATGATTACCAGGGAAAAGTTAATTCATGGTGAAGGAGAGATTATATAAGGATATATAGATATTGGATCAAGAAAGAGGACATCCCAAAGTGAGAGAATGGTATCAGAAGAAGGATTTCTCAAAATGAAAGAGAGTTTCAAGGAAATTCCTTTGACATGTCGGAGATGGTAAAAGTGTTGTATGATGATTACTTGGAACGGAAGATACTGGTTCAAGGGGAATCATCAAAGAAAGACAAAAGTGAAGAAGGAGAGGACCCTCCAAAATATCCTCCTTCACCTCCTTCATCTCCATATTCTTCTTCTTAAAGTAAAAGTTCCACTTCTAACACTACTTCTTCAAGAAGACATTCTCATAAACATAAGATTGATATGCCATTACTTAAACTTGATGTAAAATTTGTTTTTCCTATGTATGATGGAAAAGTTAATGCCGAGAAACTTGATAACTGGGTTAGACAGATGGAGGTATATTGTAATGTGCAGCAAATCAAATACAAGGAAACCAAAATCATATTGGCATTGCTTCATCTTGAAGGCACAACTCTGATCTGGTGGAAAAGAAAAATGCAACATGGAACTCCGCAAGCTGGTAAGATTTTTCCATCATGGCATGATTTTATTTCCACACTTATAAAACAATTCTATCCATTGGGGTATAAGGAAAAGGATTTAATTGAATGGAAAAGTCTTAAGTTAAAGAAAGGACAACCGGTGCAGGAATATACAAATGAATTACGTAAGATGGCTTTGATGTTATACGTTCCATTAACTACACAAGAAACTCTTATGAAGTATATAGGAGGTTTTCTTGCTTATATTCGTAATACAATATTTATGTTTGGACCTAATAATATTGATGAGGTTTCTGTCCAACATATATTGAAACATGAAAAATTGGAGTTAGCGTATCAGGGGAATCATCTTAAAAGAAACATGGCAAAGGCAAAGGGAATGGGAAGGAACAAAATTCAGCGACAGTGAAGGAAGAGAAGCTCTCTTGCAAGCACTGCAAGAAAGAAGGGCATGATGGTGAGAATTGTTGGAAATTTCACCCAAAGAAGAGAGAAAGTGGTTCAAAGAGAGGAAAGGGAGGAAAAAAGTTGCAACAGTAGCACAACCAACATACTTGGGATCAAATTCAGGTGATGATTCTAAGATTACATCAGTTGGTTTGACAGGTAAAATTGGTGATGGTTTTGATTCAAGAAGTAAATTGTTTCATATAAGGGTCGTTATGAAACATACCGAGATTGATACATTGATAGATAGTGGATCTCAATCTAACCTAATTTTAGAATAAGTGGTTAAAAATTTGGGATTAAACACTAAGATGCATCACAAACCCTATTCACTAAATTGGATAAGCAAAGATCACAAATTTCCCATAACAAAGCAATGTATCATAAAATTTGCAATTACATCTAAGTATGTGGATGAAGTAATATGTGATGTGGTGCCACTAGAAACATGTGGAATGGTATTAGGTAGCCCTTATTTATATGATCACAAAGCAATCTTCTACGGGGAACATAATCAATATCACTTAACTATAGAAGGGAAAAAATATGTTGTACATGCTCATCATATAAAATAAAATCAATCTCTTCTAACAATGGAACAATTAAAGAAGGCAACTTATGCAAGAAATACACCTATAATTGTGCCAAGTAAAGCAGTTGATCTTAAGCATGAACATGAGATGGTTGTAGGATGGGAGTTCAATCATATTCTTCTTCAAGGTAAGATAATTTCGTTCAAGCCTATCAAACATATTGGTTCATTTTCAGTCATATTTTTTATGTTATTGTTGCTAATGTTTTCTACATGGATAGTAATGGATTCACTAAAATTTGAACGATTTCAAATGGCTAACAATATGGTTTCATTTTTCATGGTTATTATGCAATTGATTATGATGTGACAAGTACATAGGACATAGCTTCAAGACAAAATACAAGTGGGGAGGCCTATCCTGCACTTGATGTCTGGTTAATAGCCTTTTGAAGGACCAAAAGGTCTTAGTGGGGAGGAATGATCAAAAATAAATCCAGGAAGGAAAAAATTTCAAAGTTCTCTAAATAGGACGAAACCATCGCCATTGTGTAGGGCTCATCGTGTTGATTTCAGCAGTATGTTTTTTTTTTTTTTTCCGAAAATGGACACCGTATGCGAAAATTATGGAAATCTGAACTTTTTCCCAAAAAGGAAAAAAAGTCAAAGTCAATATTCAGAGGTTGTATTGCTGAAGTCATCATGATGTGGTGGATGATGTCATCATGTTGACCTGGCAGCACTAGGAGGTGACACGTGTCAAGAAGATTTGGCATTTTCAGGGCTGAGTTGGCACGGTACGGATTTGACATGTGGACTGTATGGATGCTGGCGTGGTTGTCTGTACGATGAAGTGGCCCAGTGACATTCTGACATGTGGAAGTAAATATGACAAGATGGTAGATGATGTGGTGATATGTGACAGGATCTAGGCATACCGTGTGGTGTATGGAGCCGACTCAACAGGATGACTGGAATGTTGGATGTGCGCTAACTGGGTTGGTATGGTCCAATCCAAAGGTGACACATGGCCCAATCACAAGGTTCCACATGACAGCCAGAATGAGGACAATATTGGCTAGTTCAAAAGTTTGTTTGTGCTCCGGCGGAGTCAAACCCGTGACCTCCAAGCGAGCAACGGACTAACGATTATGGGATAACTAGATGGGTTGTGGTGTTTCTTGTGTTGACATGTGGCAGATTGTGGTTTTAAAGTTGGTTAGCACATATATTTTGGGATAGCACCTAGTCGACAAGGCTAGCTCATCGATCAAGGCGCTAGACTATGAGGTATCGTTCCATGTGATCAAGTGCAAAACCGAGGGTAGACAACTTGGGCTAAGTGCCAACACATGGCCACATGCAAGACCATATGACCAGGGATCCAAAGGACTAGGGTGCAGGCGCTTAGTGCAAGGCCATATGGTGTTGCCACTTGACCAAGGGCTCGAAGGAAGGGGGAACGTGTGCCTATATTTCTCCAAAGTGGGCTTTTTAATCCATAGTTTGGAATTTTTTTGTTAAATTGTGATGATTCTTATGGATTTTTTCCCAAAAAATGAGGATTTGGAGCCCTTTTTGAGGCTAGATATTGGGAGGAGGTTGGAAGGTGAACCCCAACTAAGAATCTATATAAAACAGAGTTTTTGAATATCCATATTGGTTCAAAACAAGAGAAATGTTGAAGAATTGTGAGGTCCAAGCCATTTTTATGCAGGGAAGCCATTGAGGAAGCGAACTTTGGAGGTCATTTCCGAGAGCTACGCTCAGCCTTTTCTAGTGTCGTTAGTTATGTTGGATTATTGAAGTCGAGAAGAACACATCCAGACCAGTTTGTAATCCATTTGAGATACTTTTGATGTAATTTTTAAGCATTGAAGATTAATAAGAAATCCTCCCCCACTGAGACAAAGGCTTGTAGACGTAGGCAACTTTGTCGAACTCCGTTAACAATATTGGTGTTATGGTTTGTTGTTCTTAGTGCTTACTTTATTATTTTCATTCTTTATGATGGATGCAACATTCTTTCATTAAAACTTCTTATTCTCTTCAATTTCTCAATGGTAAATCAACTCATGCATAAACTTAACCATAGTATTCAAAAGGTCAATTTTGGATCATTGACAGAGAGTTGTGGATCTATTTTCCAGTGGTTAGATTGTTCCGAAGGTGGTGTGGGCCCATAACCTATTAGAATATTGTGCTTGTTTTACCATAGGCAATGCTACACCATTGTCTCCCAACCATAGGTACAAATCCACCCCCAAGCACCTTAACCTTTGACAGAAGGAATGATTTTGAGAAGCCTCACTAGAACCAATAGATAAACTAGGGTAGCACACCTTCTCTGGAGGTAACACACACGATAGAGTACCTAAAGACTGAACATAGAATTATTGCACACGTGTAGCTGCTACAACTTTTTTTCAACAATTGTTCCTTGCTTCTGGATGACTGAGTGTGTGTACAAATGAGTTGGAGCACCTCCTATTTATACTAATATTCCCAGGTGAAAAAAGTGTCTTTCAAGCAGGGTTGGCCTATCCTTATCTACATATAATACTTCAATATTACTTATTATGTTGAGTCAACTTGTCTTCCAGGGTTTTCACACATCTGTTTAGGTTTTCTCTTGCTTTTGGATTATTCTATTCTAGTTAAAGGTTTATCCATGGACGTTAATAACTCGCGCAGCTACCAAAACATCAACACTAAATCCTTGCATCAAGCTTGCTTCTTTTATCTTTAGAAATCAAGGCATAACATGTGGAACCAAAGACCCTGAGATGCCTCATCGAAGGACTGTGGCCATACCACATTTCATATCGAGTCTTGTTTTTGATAGCATGATATGGACACTCGTTTTTGACATAAACTGCACATAGAATTGCATTAGCCCAAAACATCAATTTAACATTCTTGAAAAACATCACGGAACGAACCATATTTAGAAGTGTCATGTTCATTCATTCAACTACACCATTTTTTTGAGGATTGTATGGAACTATTGTTTGATGTTTGGTCCCATGTTGGTGAAGGTAACTTTCAAATTCATTAGAAGTATATTCTCTTCCATTGTCAGTGCAAAGAGATCCAATATGAGATTGAGCTTCATTTTGAATCCATACATGACAATTTTCAAATGTTTCAAAATCTTGAGATTTATGTTTCAACAAGTATACCCAACACATCCTAGTGTAATCACCAATAAAGGACATTATATATTTATTTCCATTTGCAAAAGGAACGTGCATAGGTCCGCATAGATCATAATGAATCAATTCAATCTTTATACATGTTATCGACGTAGAATCATGGAAAGGATGTTTACTATGCTTTCCAAGGATACAAGACACTAGTACATATTGGAAAAATTTCAACGTTCTATTTGTGACGTTATGGACAAAATTGGTCATACTGTCGAAAAATAGAGGAAATTTTAAATTTTTTTCTCCATATTACCCGATAATGTCGCAAGTGTGATGTAATACAAACACATGTCGCTATTGCGATGAAGACGTCGCTATTGCGACACCATTGGATTGTCGTCTCTCTTGTGACGTGTGTAAAATAGTCGTCGCAGTTGCGACGTTATGGAAACTAGGTTTTTCCCCTCCCAACGGTCACCTAGTATTTGACTTGGTCAACTATCATCGGAATTGCGACGTTATAAATCTATAAATATGTTTCATTTTACGGATGTTGCGAAAATTTTTCTATAATAACGACACTTCAAAAAGGGTTTAAGCAGGTCTTCTTGGCGAACAAAAAACATGTATATTTTTCAGTATATGTCTGTGGGGAAGAATTTCATAAAACATTAGAGTTGGGAAAAGAATTAAAGAGGGTGAAAAGGGTGACGGTAAATGTTATTTCCCTTGCAAAATTTGTTGTACTAGACATCCCGAAAGAGTTTTAATAGCAATAGCTAAAACACATTGTAGAAAATATGGGTACATGGATGGGGGATCAAATGAATATCGTCCCATTGTAATTAGCTATATATACATTCGTTATTTTTTTAATATTTATTGTATTCTCAAACTTTTATATTGTTTTATACATGCACTAATTTTTCATGATTGTTTGTAATTATAAAGTTAGATTTGCCCCCTAACTTTATGCACAAAGCACCAAGTAGTAGCATAAATGATGTTGTAGTACAAGATGAAGAAATTGAAGTAGATAATGAAGATCAACTTAATGATCCCATGGAAGTAGATGACAATAATAACATAGTTCAAGATGATGGGACAATCAAATGATCCAAGACTTATTTGGTCATCCAGATGAGGATCATGGGGACAATAGTGATGGTATTTATGATGAACCTCTAATTGAAAAGGAAAATAAATGACTTTATAAAGGGTCAAGAGCAAATCTTCTCTCCACTACATTGTTGTTGGTGAACTTGAAAGTTACGAATCATTTTTCGAACACTTGTATGCCACAGATCCTAAGGTATGTAATATGTTTCTTCACATATACATAAAGGTTGACTTTTCCCCATTTGTTTTAGTATTAATTAATGTGTAAAATAAAAATGCAATATTTACAATTATTATTCTTTACATTAACNTGTTAGGTGAATTTATGTCACCCTCGTCAAATATTTTACCTCACACATATCGAGATTTACATTCCATTATGAAAGACATTGGAATGGAGTATCAAAGTATAGATGCATGTCCTGATGATCATATTATATATTATGGACAACATGCGTCAAAAACATAATGCCTGGTATGTGGTATCAGTAGATATCGAACCGATCAAGTAACAAAAATGGTCCCTCGAAAGGTTCTCCGGAATATTCCCATAATTCCACGTTTTAAGTGACTGTTTAGGTGCCAAAGCATATCACCATTTATGGATTACCATGCATGAAAGAAAATTGAAGATGATGTTCTTCAAATTTCTGCAGATAGTTATGCATTTAAGGAAATTGTTGCAAAATGGCCAGAATTTATAGATGAACCACGCA
>JASDQU010014194.1:32666-49105 GCA_032191745.1 Picea mariana | reverse complement strand
TGGCCCTGTTCAGTAGAGAATAATTTATTGGAGTTTCTTAATCTTGGAGCAAACCTCCCTCGATCCAACAGAGCAACAACAAAGTCAATGTTGACTTCGTTGTTTCTTCTTCAAATCAAGGGAGACAGTTTGATCAAATATTAGACGCATGGCTCCAATAAATTATTCTCGAAACCAAGAGGAGCTCATTCATGTATGTTTTGACACTCTCGTAAAAATGCATCTTAGAGTAAATAATGCACTACAAATATGACGTGTATTGCTTTTTTAGATATTTATGGAGGTTGAATCATTTTGGCAGGTACTTTAAGATCTTTCTTTGTCGATTGAGAGAATCTCAAGAATAACAGAGGGTCATATAGCTGAAGAGAAACACGTGGGGCCAACCATTCCAAATGTATTGTCGACGAGTTCATCAGATCAGGTGTGATTGCTCCTTTCAACATAGTTTATATAGCCATCGATTCTAGTTATGTTTAATGTTTAAGGATTTGTTATAGCCATCAATTCTAGTTATGTTTAATGTTTTATGAATTGTTATGTTCGATTTCTAAATTGAAAAATCACCATTTAGGTATGTATAATCTTTTGATTATGTCCTCTAGATATTATGGATCTGTCATTGTAGGTTTATGGTTAACCAATGGATAAATCTAACATGAATGTATGGATAAATTCTAACATGAATGTATGGCTCCGAACATGCCCCAAAAAATGGTAGTTTATTTTTATCATTTTCATGCCTTTTTAGCCTCTTACAAGGGTTTTTAGCCTCTTAGAAGGGTTTTTAGAAGATCCCTCTATGAATTTCCCTTCCTTTGTGTCTCATGCTTGAGTTTTACCTTGCATTTTTCATATGTAATTTCACAACGAAAACTAGGTATTGACTTATTGGTACCCTAACATGACTCCCCTTAGTGATTTATGGGATTCCTAAATTTTTTCCTGCAATCCATGATCGAACTAAATCTTGGTTCCATCGCTTGACCATCCCTCTATCTCGATCCTTTAGTTCCTTGTATCTTAGAACTATTGCAATTATTCCCTAAAAATTTTCTCAAACTTACACTTCAACCATTCAAACAAGCCAAGAACGAATCCTAACCAAACAAACAAGCCAAGAACATGTCCTTAATTCAATGTTGAGTTTGAGCAATTCCACCATTTTCCATTGATTAACAATAGGCCTGGTGTTATTATTTGTAGATGGGGAAGGTTTCCATATTTGATAGAATGTAATTAATTAGCTAGACATTGCTCAATAATGTATTTACATGATATAGGATACTATTTGAAAAATCTATATGACTCTTTAGGATGCGGTGCATTCATTATTAAAAAAATAATAGAGTTTGTTTTTTGTCAAGACATTGGGCATGTGAATGAATTGATAATTTACTAATTAAATAATTTTTGAATTCATTTTCCTCATGTTCCAAGGTCACAAATGTCCTTACAGGTGTTCTAAATCACCTTTATTTTGAGTTTGAGTTAGCAAAAGTCGTGGCTAAAATTTAACTTAATTCTTATTGGGTACCCACATTTTTATAGAATTCACATAGAATGTTATCAAGCCCCAATAGATATTTTTCATAGACCATTTCCATCAGATTAGATGTATTTCCATCCAAATTTTGTCCTAATTACAGATCCTCTCATGCTCAATTTATAGGTTACATGGTATAACATTGAGGCATGTAAGCATGGACATCTTATGATCTTCACTCATATTTTCTTCTCTCTCCCCCCTTCTTCAATTTCTTTCTCTCTCTTTACCCCCCTTTCTATATTACATCTCTCTACCTCCCTTCTTTGTCTCTCCCGCCCCCCCTACCCCTCTCTTTCACTCTCCCTCTTTTCACTCTCTCTCTTTACCTTTCTCTACCTACCTATCTCTCTTTACCTCCTCCCTCTCCCTCTCTCTCTCCCCCTCTAGCCCCCGAACCCCAAACAAAAGGGGGATATCCGACACAACAATGGAAATGGAGATAATAAATATGAAAAAATTAAGTGCATGTTATTGGTTCCATTAAAAATTAAAATTGTGTCTCTTTTTGGATCTCTCCCTTCCTCCCCTTCTCTCCCTCTCCCCTTATTACACATCTACGTCACCTCATCAAAATAAAATATCATAATAATAATAAGTAATTCCTACCCTCCCAAACATTTTATCATGATTTGACTACATCCACGCCTCCAAAAGGTCATATGTCCCTTTCATTCAATCCATCATTGTCTAATCACTATTTATTTGTCACCCACTCTCAATGATGGAGAGAGTGAATGGGAGATAGAGAAATAGTCACAAGACAATGATAGATTCAATGAAATGGACATATGATCGTTTGGAGGTGTGGATCTAGTCAAATCATGGTACAAATTTTGGTGAAATCATGGTACAAAGTTTTGGATCCAACTCCAAATCACATATTTTGAATAGGTACCAATTTTTAAATTTAATTATAATTTGCTAGTCATTTTTCAACATGAAGTATCTTTGTTTGAGAGAAACACTTTAGATCAATCCTTCCTCTATTATATTTCCATAGAAAGAAAAATTAGTATATTCCATCGCCCTTATGGCTCGAGTTAATATAGGGTTAAGGATTGAGTATAATTTATGCCTAGGATTAGATGGAGCTAGGGGGGTCTATGTCATGGTCTACATCAAGCTCTAGGTCAACGTCTAAATCTATATCTACCTCTATGTGGTGGTCTAGTTCATGGTCTATGTCAAGCTCTGGGTTTGGTGACAAGATATTTGGAGGAATGGAACCTACTGAAATGAACATTATGACCGTTTGGAGGCTTAGATATTATGAGATTGCAGTGCACCCAAATTGAAAGGTTTGTTTGGAGGTGGAGAGATATAGAGATTGCAGTGAACAGTTTGGAGGCCCAGACATCATGAGATTGCAGTACACTCGAGTTGAAATGACTGTCTCAAATAGTCATTTAAACTCGATTGTATTGCAATTTCATGATGTCTGGGCCTCCAAACAGTTCATTGCAATCTCACTATCTCTCTGCCTCCAAATGGTCCTCCTTTATGCAAGGATACATTTTTTCTCCTTTGGTACAAAATGGAAGATAAGTAGTATGGGTATCCATATTAATTAAAATAATAGGGTTATAGCATCTCCTCTCTTTAGTGCAAGACTCAATATAGCCATCATAAACTAGAGGAGAACTTAGGTCAAAGGGAGTGAGTTTTGGGGTTATGATAGGGTTGCAAAAATTAGAGCTTCCACCGAAACAATATTAAGCTAAAAAACACTTTCCTTAACATCCTTCTTGTATAAAAAGGTATCAATATGTATTGAATTAGCTAATGAGAAGTGTGAACCAGTCTTTAGCAAACTATCTTTTGGGGAAACCCAAAGTTGATTAGATCCATCAGTGGGAACTTTAGGCATCTTCTCACTTCCTTCTAGGAAGAAAATGTCATCCAAATGGTAGGTTCCTAAGGGATCATCCTTGCTCAGTGCTTGGATTGATCATTGGATATGTTCCTTGGTGGTTGATATAAGTCCCTAGATGTGTCTAGGGCCCCTGAATGTGTTCCAGGGAATCCTTGCTCAGTGCTTGGATTGATCCTTGGATGTGTTCCTTGGTGGTTTATATAAGACCCTAGATGTGTTCTAGGGCCCATGGATGTGTTCTAGGGAACCCTTGCCTAATGCATGGGTTGATCCTTGGTCTTGTACCTTGGTGGATAAAACCCTATATGTGTTCAGGGGAAACTTGGTCTTTGACCAGGTAGATCTTGGTGTAATACCAAGATGTGTTGATGTGTGATCATCTTCCTCTCTCTTGGTATTGTCCATGAGACCTAGGAGTTCCTATGAATATGGACATCACCACATTGTTGATGGACCCCCTTATGCAGCGATGATAAAGTTTATAGGTCATTATGAGACTCATGTGGACATGTTTTTTCCATTATGGACCCCCCCTCCCCCCTTTAATTTGTCTTAAAAGGTACCCGCTTGTTGTTTTATGTGATTGAGGTTTTATTTATGTGATTGGGGTTTTATATTTGTTTAGGGTTTTTATAATTAATATTAATATTAATTGACATTTTAATTAATATTTATATTAATGAAATGTGAATATTTAATTTTAATTTTAAATTGCCCTAACCCCTCTCCATAACTATAAATAAGACCCTACCATGAGCCCTCTAGCATTCTATTACACTCACACTCACTCACTCCTCAATCTCCTATATTTTGTGGCTACCTCAGTTGTTCTCTCTTGATGATGATCCGGCCTCATTTTTGGACTATCTTTTCAAATCTGAGTTTTGTTTTGTTGGTGTGGCCTCTCCATTTGATGTAACAGTTTTAGATCTGAGTTTTGTTTGTTGGTGCGGCCTCTCTATTTGATGTAACTGTTTTAGATATGAGGTGTGTTGGTGCAGCCTCTCCATTTGATGTAACCGTTTCATATCTGAGTTTGTTGGTGCAGCCTCCCCATTTGGTGTAACAGTTTCATATCTGAGTTTTGTTTGCTACAGTTGTCTTGTGATGGTCTATACCTTGGAAAAATTGTTCCTAAGTCCTTATGACATAGATCAAACCCTAGAGGTTTGATCCATGAACCTAAAACTTTTTCTGAGCATATTATAATGGTTTTCATCCACACATGTGATAGGTACATATTTCTTAGATCAGGAGGTAATCTTGAGGTTTGTCTTTTCACTCAGAAATTTTGTTTATACTTAGAATTTAATTTAGATCCGTTTATTTCTTTTCTCATATATGTGGATCTTGTGAACAGAAAAATAAACATGCATTATTTGTTTCTATTTTTCCCTAATTCTATAAATTTTCCTATGACTTTGACCAGGCACACTACTCTAGGAAGCCTCCTCACATCTTATTGTGACCATTCTTCTTTCTATTCTTAGCCTATACCAAACTTCACTAAACAACACAATGCATGGAATCATACTAAGCTCTGTATCACTAAGCTCTTGTTATAGAAACTATGTGATATGGCACTCAAAGCATAACTCGTATCTACAACTTATCGAACTCACTATGAAGCTTCTGTATGATTAGAGTGCTATCATTCTTAGGCAGATACGGTATGAAGATTAAGACTAACTAGCTTATTACCTGTATTATACCAATCTTATTGAGGTAATGACATCAATGAATGTGGGAAAGGTGATTGCCTTGTTTCTCTAATAAGCTGCCATTACAGGTTACCATTCATATTGATTTCCCATATTCATGCCTATTCAACAGTAAAACTACTATTGGAACTAGTCTAATTTGGAAGTAAAGGTTATACAACCATTGCATGAATGATTTCCATTTAATTGATACTCATATGAACCAATAGCATGGACTAGTAATACATGTATAGCCTTATTTACTCACATTATGTGATGTATGTACCCGATGAGTGAAATGAATATGGAGTAAAGGGGCATTCACATTACCACATGTAGGTGAATGGAAATAAGATTACATCATATGTGTACAGAGCTCCTTGTATCTCATATGTAGAAACACAAGTAAATCCTAGGAATCATTTCTATTACCATAAGTTGATATGTATGAATATGGTATGATCACAACAATATGAGTTCCATCTTCTTGAATAGGGATAGATCATTTCTTTGGTGGATGTATCCCATATTGGGTGAACCATGTATATTTGTGTCTCTTGTGTTTTATTTCTGCATATGTTTTATATTATTTCTATGTGATCCTCTTTTTTCTAACAAGAAACACCAAACCATAAAGGTAAGCAATAAGCTCATTAAGAGATAAGGGAGAACTGGTGGATAAAAATGACCTAGTAGTGTAGGTCACCATTACATGAGGGGTTGGTCACCAGGAAAATAACTCCCCAAAACTACCTCTATGTACGCATGTGAAATGTTACTAAATTCTAGTGAAGCTTAGCTACATGTATAAGTTCCCCACAAATGATGTTATAATGATCACCATTATTAAACTAGTTACAATATTACATCAATCCACTAGACAACATTAAAACACATTCTAACCTATCCCTCATATAGAAATGAAAAAACCCAATGTATGCATCAATATGGATCTTTAAGTTTTGAATATAGCCATATGAATGCTTCTCTTGGTGCTATAATGTTTGGAAGTTTCCCCGTTGACCTTAATCTATATCTAAATAAACCCATTTTAGGTCACATCACAATGGAAAAGGGAATATAGTAACAGATGTAGGCTCACTCAACAATTGAGGAAGGAAGTACTAACATATCTCAATAAACTATATACATGCTTGATTCATCCATTTCAATCTTCCAAGAATAGACTAGCTCTTCTTGTGTAGAAAAAATCTTCATGTCTTCTAAAGGACTTGAGGATTAATCCACTAGAATTTATTCATCCATCAATCCATCCACATAATTTCCTTATTTCATACAATATATGCAAGAAGTATACTTCTTTCACACACACACACATGAAAAATCCATAACATTCTTATGTTGAAAAAAAAATGGTAAAGTTACACTCATAAAGTGCACTATGACATGAAAGAAAAACTTAACAAGAAAAACTATTGATATTCTTCCAATATAATTGAATGACTTTGAAATCTAGTATCTCAAAACAAGTTGTCCACAAACATATTACATCATAAGCAAAAAATCGTAGATAGGTGTTACATTTTAAAAGTTTCACCCTGAAAACCATAATATAATTATCCATTGCAGCCTCTTGATATACAAAAAAAGAAAGTAGCAAAATTGTTCAAAACAAATAAGGAAAATAATCCATTATCCAAAATGGATAGAACTCATTTAAATAAATATATGGAGACAGGGGGTAGGGATTTTCCTCTTCCCTTTACTCTACCATGTTGATGGTAGTATGCTCTATCTCCAAAGATATTTTTGACAGGGCATCGACTAAGTTGGTTTTCTCCTTATAGATGTGATAATAAGATATATGAGAGAATATTCCCCCCAACAACTTTATTTGGTTATAAATTGGATGGAAACAAATATTTTGTATTCTATGGTTCCCCAACATCTAATCTATAACCAAATTTGAGTAAGCAACAACCTATAATTAATCAATATTTCTTTCTATTGTAATTCTTATCAATGTTTCAAGTGCTTTCATTTTATCCCAATTGTTAGTACCTCCACAAAAAGTAGCCTCAAAAGAAATGTTGCTTGAATAAAAAAAACAAAGTGCACCTATAGCCTTGCATGTATTGGGGTTGCTTTAATAGGCCCTATCAAAAAATCCCCATGCTTTTGTTTTGTTAATCTCAAGTGTGCTTATATTCCTCTAAGGTTTTGTCTGGCAAGGTACCTTGAGTCCTTCATAAGAGAACTTGATTTTATAGAAAACTTGGAGGTGGATATTAACTTGTCCTATAACATAATGGCATTTCTAATTAACCATAGGGCCCAAGAAACACCATAGAAAAACCTTTATGATCCTTTACCTATGAGTCCTCAAACCAAGTATGTAGTGCTTATGGATAAGAAGAACCTTTCCATTTCTCCTTTCCACTTGTCAAGGTATGGGCTTCATCTCAAACTTCTTTGGTAAAACGACAATTTATTAACAATTGTCTAATCGATTTCCCTCCATTTTTACATCAAACATATATTATGTCAAATCCATACCATGCTCTTCTTTGAGACCATGAGATGTCATGATTTGATCCCTTGTTCCAAATCTAGTGCTTTAACACACACAAATGGCCTTGTTAAAATTTGTTTCTTCTACACACTTTATGTATAAAGACTTAATAAGAAGAACTTCATTGACATTGTTTCATGTATATGAATCCAATGAAGGAGGTTGGTCATCAATCCAACCCACAGATCTTGAGTTTTTTCAAGTTGTACCTCACTTTCTCAAACAATTCATAGACACTTTCCCTAAATGGTCCTAGGGGAGTGTGAATCACAACTTAAAACAATATTTTGTCAATTGAAACAAGTGAGTTTCAATGGGGCCATCATCTTTGTGAAGTCACGAATTTGAATGTGCAAGATCTCGTGATTTGACCCCCATATCCAAATCCAATGATTTAACAGATGTGCAAATTCCCTTGTCAAAAATTGTTTCTTATAAATGATTGTATGACCAAGTACTCTCATATAAGGGCATCCTTAGGACTATCCCATGAAAATGAATCCAACCAACTAGACTTCTCATGAAATTGACTCAAGGTTCTTTAGATTTTTTGAGTTGTAGATCGCTTACCTAGATAATTCAAGGACACTTTCCCTAAATGGTCCTTGGGCAAAAAATGAAATCTTTGACTTGGAACAATGTGGTGTCTATTACAACATGTGAGTTCCATTTGGGCTATTTTCCTCATGTCTTCACCAAGGGTTAAGGTCAGAGATATCATGATTTGACCCCGAAATCCAAATATAGTGATTTAACACATGTGCAAATGGCCTCGTCCAAAATCATTTCTTATATATTTTTTTGTGGCCAAGGACTCACAAAGAAGGGAGTCATTGGCAATATCCCATGGAGATCAAAATAACAAAGTAGACTACTCATTGAATTGACTTGTGTTTCTTTAGTTGTTTCGTGTTGTAGCTTGCTTGCCAAGACAATTTAGGGACACTATTCATAAATGGTCATGGTGGAAACAAATGTAACACATGATTATGAATAATGTCCTATTAGTTTTAGGAAGTGAGTTTCATTAGGGCCATCATCACCATGTAGTCACCGAGGTTGAATGGATGATCTTGTACTTTGACCCCTAGATCCAAATCTGGTGCTTTAACACATGTGAAAAATACCTCGTCCAAAATAATTTATTCTACACACTTTTATGGCCAAGGAATTGAGGTGAAGGGTGTCATTGGCACAGTCCCATGTAGACCAATCCAAAGGAGAAGATTGGTTCTTGAGATTTTTTGAGTTTTAGTTTGTAGAAAATAAAAATAGTGACATAGAACATTGTGCCATGAATTTCAGAAAGTGAGTTTCAATATTCCAATCATTCCCTTGTATTCATATTGTTTGAAGCCAAAATATCTCATGATTTGACCCCTAAATCCAAATATGGTGCTTTAACACGTGCAAACAACCTCGTCAAAACAAATTTATTATACATGCATGTATGGCCAAGGACCCAATGAGAGGGGAATTGTTGGAACTATCTTGTGGAGATGAATCTAATGAAAAAGACTTATCTTCAAACCAACTCATGGTTCTTGATTTATTTCAAGTTGTATCTTGCTTGCCTAATAATTCAAGGACATTTTCCATAAATGGAAACCATTACTTGGAACGACATGTCATTAATTTCAACAAGTGAGTTTCATTAGGGCTATTGTTCCTATGAAGTCACCAAGATTGAACGTGTGAGATATCATGATTTTCTCCCTAGATAAAAACTTGGTGCTTTAACGCATGTGGAAATGACATCCTCCAAAATCATTTAATATACATGATTATGTGGCCAAGGACTCATGGAGAAGCGCATCATTGGCACTATTTCATGAACATGATTACAATGGAGCAAACTACTTGTTGAATTGACTCATAGTGTTGATTCATTTCAATTTGTAGCTTACTTTCTTAGACATTTCATGTACACTTGCCCTAAATGGTCCAAGGGGTAAAAAATGCAAACCAACACTCAAAACAGTATGCCATCAATTGCAAAAATTGATTTTCATTGGGGCCATCATCCTTGAGTAGTCACTAAGGTTGAATGTGTGAGATCTTGTTATTTAACCCTTGGATCCAAATTTGGTGCTTTAACACATGTGGAAATGACCTCATCCATTATTGTTTCTTATGCACATTTGCATGTCCAATGACTCATGAAGAAGGGTGCTATTGGAAACAGTCACATGGAGATGAATCTAATGGAGCATACTGCTTATTGAACCAACTCACGGTTCTTTAGTTGTTTTGAGTTGTAGCTTATTTACTTGTATAATTCAAGGACACTTTACCTAAAATGGTCCCGAGGGAAAAAATGCAACACATGACTAGGAACATCATGATATTAGTTTCAATAAGTGAGTTCCATTCAGTACATCATCCCAAGTAGTCATCGAGGTTGAATACAAGAGATCTCGTGATTTGACCCCTAGATCCAAATCCAGTGCTTTAATATATGTGCAAACAAGCTCATCCAAAATATTATATTATTCATGCTTGTATGGTTAAGGAATTATGGAGAAGGGTGTCATTAACATTTTCCTATGAAGATGAATCCAATGAAGCAAACTTCTCATAGAAATGACTTATGGTTCTTGAGTTGTTTCAAGTTGTAGGTTGCTTGTGTGGACAATTTAGGGTCACTTTCCCTAGATGGTCCAATGGAAAAAGAAATGAAAATAGCGACTTGGAACAACATACCATTAGTTGTAGCTAGTTTTTTCCTTGTGAGGTCATTGAGGTTGGAGACAACAGACCTTGTGATTGACAATTGACATTTATTTTTATTTTTAAATACCTACATGACATAGGGATTGCAGCGTATGGTAGCATCGCTCACATGGAACACACATCGGCGATAAATAGTTGACCGTCGGTTGAGCGACGTTACCATATGTCAGTATTACAACGTATGGTAATGTCACTCACATAACACACACATCGGAGATGAATAATGGACCGTTGGTTGAGAGACATTACCATACGCCGATATTACGACATATGGTAACATCGCTCCCACAGTGTCCACGTAGTGGATACCAACGAAATGGGACGTTGGAATTCTGATGTCTCTGGCGTCGTTGTACAGACGACTATATGGGGTTTGGACAGTCAAATTCGAGATGACATGTTTCTGCATGAAACATCGCAATATATATGATAGTTATGGCATCGGAAAAGTGACGTCATGTGAAATTACATTTGAGGGGGTTCATTGTTTGTCGTTCTCCTGACAATATAAAGTGGCAATTGCATCGAACGCGTCGTCGGAATTTGACCCAAATTTACTAGTGAGCATCACATTGTTTTAGTTTTCTAGGAATGGTAGGTAGACCAAAAACACCATTGTTTCTCATTAAACGAAGGCTGTCATAATTGATACGACCAAATATAGCATGCCACAAATGACTAGATGACTTTATACCTTCACTGTAATCAGAGAGGTATGCAGCATTATGTGTATGGGAAGATGTCCCATTCAACTTCAATAGTATTCCATCTTCCATTCCTATCAAAACAAGCATGTTATCAAAATCGTTTCATACTTCAACTTTACCAATGATCATGTGAACAAAGTGTCCTTGTTGTATGATGTGCACAAGGGACAACAAGTTCCTTTTCAACTTAGGAAGTTAGAGTACAATGTGTAGAAGAAAATATGGGAGTCTATGCAACTTGATTCTAATGGTGCCCATTCCTGAGGGTTTAAGGATTTATCTAGGTGGTTATCGGTGGCCACCCACCTTTTCCAACTGGCTCAAAATAGTTTTCTGGCAATTTTGGGAATTTACTATTTTTAGCAGTTTTTCACTTTCAGAGTCGTTTTGAGGCCCTAAACAATTATTTTTGGGAAAATGGGGAGAAATATGGAAGTTCCTTTGATATTGCCCCCAAAATGAATCTCCTCGACAATACCTTTAAAATGGGCTATCATACACCTATAATGGAGATCGTATGCAAAAGTTACGACCCCGTGAAGTTGATGTACTAACTTACCCAAATGGGGCCCACATGACTTTTGGCGCTTCATCTCCTAGGGTTAGGTTTTTGGATGTCTAGGGTTTTTGGCNGCATTTCTGTTTATTGTAAAATTGTCTTCAGAGCCTCATTTTAATCATCTTCTTGCGAATGAGCGCAACCGTCACATCTCTTCTTAGAGATAAGCTGCTACCATTCCAACAAGCTTGTTTCCGCTACATTTTACAGTTTCAGCTTATTTCCTTATTGAATAGAAAACCAATTTTATTGTATATTTGCTATTTTGTGTTAAGAACATGTTAATAATCTATATTAATTTCGTTCTGCTCATAAAATCCATGACTTGTTTGAAAAATATACTATGTCATCTATATTTTCATTGAAGTCTTCAAAAAAATCTCTTTGAAATGTCATATGAGAGATTCTGCTTGTGTCAAGAAGCCATGCATATTTCCAAGGACCTTATGCAGTGCTAAATAAATATTTTGTTACTCCTATATTACAATGAGCAACAATATAATGGGAATATTCAAGTGGATTACCTTTTGTTGGTTCTGTAGGTTTACCTTTTTCCTCTTTCTTATTCTCTCTTTCTTGTTTGATCTTGTCCCATGGAACTTTGCATTCATTTTCTTTATGTGACCCATTCTTTTTTCATCGGGTACAATGTATATTGGATCTATCACCTTGGTTGTGTCTTCCCCCTTGCCTCTCAAACTCTTTCTTCCATGTCCACGTCCTCTTCTATTGCTTTCTCCTCTGGAAGAATCAAGTGGTTTACTCTTGTGTTTCTGAGCAAGGTAAACAGTTTCGCCAGTTAAAGGAGTTGGATTATTTCCAAAGGATTTCTCATGATCTGGAACTTTCTTTACTAGTTTTTGAAATGTCATGGATTTCATCCCATTACTTGCTTGCAATGATTCAAGGTATTGAGAATATGTAGGGTAGAGGGCCTTAATGAATTCCATGAGAGGGATATCAATATTTGCTACGGTAGCTTCAATGTCACGCATTATGGTTGTGATTTATGAAGCCAAAGTCATAGGGTCATCATTCTTCAACTCTAGGTTGAATAAATTCAACATTATTTGTATGATTTCAAGCTCAGAATGTGTTTCATACAATTCATTCAGCCTCTTCAAGGTGCCATAGGAATCACTAATGGAATAAAAATGACGGCTCACCTCCTCACTTACTGTCATGAAGATTAATGCATATTCCTCTTGGTCTTTGTCTTCCCAAATTTCACATTCTTTGTATGTGGTCAGTATGACTAGTTTTCTACGAGGTCTTCTACTCTTTGTCTTTAATAATGAGGCTTCTTCTTCAAATTCTACTTCTTCTTCATATTCTACTTCTTCTTCTTTTGATTTTGCATCTTCTTCAGGGATTTTTCTACCCTGAGGGACTTCTTTTGCTTCACAAATCCCTTTCCACAGGTCATTGAAGATTAGTGTGCTCTTGACCTTCCTGTACCATTCTTTTTAGTTATCCTTTCCATTCATCACCACGTCGACAATGGATATGAGATAATTCATTGTCTTATGTTGTCTTCACACCCATTGGAAAACTAAAATACAATGGAGATTCTTCAAATAAAAAATTAGAACTGTCTTGCTACACTAGGAATATAATCAAGCTTCACCATTCATGTTTTTTTCATCATTAAAATGGACAATGGAACTAAGAGATGCATAAGAAACCTATAGGTCGCAACAAAAAATGATGGACACTCAAAAAATTAAGGGCGCTCACACAAAAAAAATATGGTGTGAGGTCGCGAGCTATAGATTATCCAAAAATCGTTTGATAATTTGTTGGCTTGCAAACACAATTGTAGTCAAATATTAGTAGATTTGCATTGGTTGGCCACATGAGAGAATGGGTTGTAAAAAATTGAAATTCTTAGATGTAGCCCTAGTTGTCGACTGCATCTCAGGCATGTATGATAATAATGAGATAAAACATTGGGGAGAATTCGACCCATTGCATGGTAGTATAATTGATGTTGCTAGTATCAAACAATTCGAGAGTGAATGCATGTATCAAACGAGTTGGGAGTGAACCAACAGAGGGATTGTGTCATGAGGAATGAGTGAGAGTTAAGTTTAGGGTTTTGTATGGTGAGGAAAATGATATTGGAGTGAGCATCCAACCATAATTGCTACGAAACCCTAGAATTTGGTGAGAGATTAATAGTCACACGAAGAGTTGATGGGTGATTGATGAAGGAAGTCTGAACCAGGCATTTGCATCTTTAATGGGTGCAAAATTAGGTATGAATGGAGGTAGTGGGATACCAGAGGTAGGTGCATGAGCGATTTTAGGGTTAGGGTTATGATCTAGCCATGAGAAAAATCATAGACTATGACCGACATTTGTGTGACCATCAACAAAAAATAATCCAAAGCAGAGAGGGAAAAGAGAAGGTGGGCCAACAAAAGCATTTGGGTAGGCACCAGGGAATCTACTTATGGAGTTGGGCCAGGCTCTAATACCAAGATTGAATAGAATTCATAACTCCATGGATGATCATTGTATTAGCTTGTAGGTGAATAAATACATGAAATGGTGACTGTTGGTATTCAATAACTGAATATGATTCCTATTACCTACAAATATTCATATTTACAGTTATTTACATAGGAAGCGTAATCCCTAGGATTACGTGTCCATTAAATTCATTAATATATGACCTTTATAAATGAGTATTAGTCACAAATGACCAATTTATCAAGATTATGAATAGTCCACTTAGCACTCATTACATTGGGTGATGCTCATAGGGGTGAAGAAGTGGGATTGAAACTAACTAAATGAATCACTTAGCATCAATCATCACCTTTGGGTCTTTCACCTAGTAACCATGACTTCCCAGGAGGTCACCCATCCCAATAATATTCTATCTCAAGTGCACTTAATTGTTTATTTTTCCCCACAATAAATCCCACTTAGCTCGCTACCCCATTTGCAAAACCTTAGCAAGTATTGTTCTTTATGAACTATTTAGTTAGAGATCCCTTCACTCTCTTTTTTAACCATCGAGGGGATTCCACAGTCTGACATATGAGATATAATTTTAGGGATCATTTACGTAGATTAATTCATTAATATATGACCCATATCGAAGAGTATTAGTCACAAATAACAAATTTCTCATTATTTTGAATAGTCCACTTAGCACTCATTACAACAGGTGATGCTCACAAGGGTGAAGAAATGGGATTGAAACTAGTGAAATGAATCGCTTAGCATCAATCATCACATCTGGGGCTTGCACCTGGTAACCAGGAATTCTCAGAAGGTCACCATCCCAAGACTTCCCTGGCTCAAGTGTGTTTAACTATGGAGTTTTCCCCACAATCAAGCCCACTTTGTTTTCTACCCCATTTGCAAAACCATAGCAAGTATTATGCCTTATAAGCTATTTATTTAGAGATCCCTTCACTCTTTTATTTAAGCATTGAGGGCATTCTACAGTCCAACATATGAGATATAATAATTGGGATTATCTTTGTAGAGTACGTCATTAATCTATGATCCATATCCATGAGTATTAGTTGCAACTAACCAATTTCTCATGATTTTGAATAGTCCACTTAGCACTCATTACATCAAGTGATGCTCGCAGAGTTGAATAAGTGGGATTGAAACTAGTGAAATGAATCGATTGGGATCAATCATCACCTACAGGACTTACACCTAGTAACCGAGACTTCCTATGTGGTCACCCATCCTAAGACTCCTTTGGCTCAAGCATGCTTAACTATGATGTTTTCCTCATAATCATGATCACTTAGATTGCTACCCCATTTGTAAAACCTTAGAAAGTATTGTACCTTATGAATTATTTATTTAGAGATCCCTTCACTCTTTTATTCAAGCATCGAGGGGCTTCCACAGTCCAACATATGAGATATCATTTTTGAGATTATATGTGTAGAATAAGTCATTAATCTATGACCCATATCCATGATTATTATTCGCAACTGATCAATTTCTCATGATTTTGAATGATCCACTTAGAACTCATTGCATTGGGTGATGCTCACATGGGTGAAGAAGTGAAATTGAAACTAGTGAAATTAATTTATTAGCATCAATCATCACCTCCATGGTTTGCACCCGGTAACTTGAACTTCTTGGGAGGTCACCCATCCCAAGACTCCTTTGGATTAAGAATTATTAACTATAGATTTTTCTCCACAATCAAGCCCACTTAGATTGCTACCCCATTTGCAAAACCTCAACAAGTATTTTCCATGATGAACTATTCAATTAGAGCTCCCTTCACTCTTTTATTTAAGTGTCAAGGGGATTCCATAATCCAACATATAAGATATCATTTAAGGGTTATTATCTCATAGTCATCAAGACATGGGATTTGAACCTTCCGACCTTTGACCTTCTATTTGACTTAACCTTTATCAAAAGGTACTTGCATATAAGGAAGTCGTGTCCTAAGAGGATATCATATCCAAATTCAAAATCGTATACAATCACATTGGTAGTCAAGATTCTTATGAAAATAGGAAAAATTTCAGTTATCCTATCAATTTGTACACTAGAACAATTTGTGGCTCTGACATTTACTCGGAAGGGATTCCAAAAATATTTAGGGATAGAAATTTGTTTACAACATGAAAGAATAGCACATGAATCCATGAAAGCATCCAGTTCATATGCTTTATATCTAGCCAATTTAATACTCATAGTGACATTGTATCTTTCCATCTTTGGGCTAGTGTTGAATAAATAAATTTATTTTCTTGATGTATCTTCTACTTGATCTTCTTCTTATTG
>JASDQU010014194.1:4595-17440 GCA_032191745.1 Picea mariana | reverse complement strand
ATGCTATCTGATGTGAAGGCCTTTTTGTTCCAACCATGCTTCTATAATATTTGGAATGGGATAGGGCTAAGATCTCAAATAATATTTAATATACGCATAGTCAGAAGGATGTTCAGTCTGATACAACAAATCTTGCATTATGCATTTATATTCTTATGATATTTACACTTCTCTTGCAATTATTATTTTTTTTCTAAATGTACAACAATAAGAGACATGCTACCGATGTGAAGGCCTTTTTGTTCCAACCTTGCTTCTATAATATTTGGAATGGGATAGGGCTAAGATCTCAAATAATATTTAATATACACATAGTCAGAAGGGTGTTCAGTCTGATACAACAAATCTTGCATTATGCATCTATATTATTCTCTAAATTGCAAGTTGCATAATGACCGAGTAAGAAACATGTTATAAATGTGAGATTTATCTTCAATTTTTGTTCCATTGAGCTCACTTCTAACTACATTGATAAGATCCTAAAGAAGATGAGCACTCGTTAGTATAGGCAATCTACCCAAATATCCAAAATTAAACCACTACTTGGTTATGTGGCCAAAAAATCGCCAAGTTAATCTTAGAACTACCTCTTGTTCTAATATCTATTATGAGACAAAGATTGTTGAGTCTTTACCCAACCTTCCCATGCATTCAAGGTTTTCTTGATCTCTTGTCAAAATTTGCATTCAAGGTCAGTTATCAGAAAAGCATAAAAAAGTGAATTTATAGTGGTCTCAAGGGGAGTTCTAGGATGATTTGGAAGTGGAGGTCCATGCTTTGATAACCATTTGAAATAATGAACAGTTACTAGTGTCAAATGTGTAGGAGGAGCAAGATATGTTATAGTTTTTGGATGTCCTTTCTTCTCACTGCTTTCAGCATCATGCATGACTATATCCATATCTCTCTTTTTTAATAGCCTTCATATGTAGAGAAACTTTGAGTTCTAAAATGGCCTCCTAAGGAAAATAATAAAATAGTAGTTAAAATAATAAAATAAGAGTTATGAATTTTCAAAGGGAAAGAAAGAAAACTAATTTTTTAATCGTCTTTTCGTCTTATCTCCGTATTACAAAGAAACAAATTTTCATGTATTTATAGTATATCTCAATATGGGTCTATCAAAAGTATGCAAAGTGGGTAATTGTTGGATGTACAATTTAATTATGCATCCAACGATTTCTTACACTTGAAATTTGAGTACACATATAAGGAGATAAGTCGAAAACATGATTAAAAAAGGTGGGTTTCTTTATTTCCCTCCAAAACCATTTAACTTTATGGTTGACATCATCATCTTGAATCATATTGGTTCTTTTAAAGTTGGATTTTGTAGATGAAGTCCTCTCACATAGCTAATGAAGCACGAGCTAAGTAAAATCTATTGAGTGTGGAAAATGTAAAACTCTATAAGCCTTCCATGTTGTACCAAGAAACCGATGAGCAAGTATTACCCACCATAGAGGACTTAACGCTAGAAACTCAAATGAGGAATTAGCACCAAAATCTCAAGTATAGATGGAAAAATATATAATTTTGCAGCAGAATTCTAGAACAACCAGATGGGGTTGGCATGAACTCTAATAAGTTGGGTTGAAAGGAGAACTTCCAAGATAGGCCAAATGGTACTCCAAGGAGAAGGTAAAGGAAATATTTACTCACCTTCATAAGAAAAAGATTTTGGGGATCAAAAGCCTCCCTAGATGGAGAGGTATGATATAAAAAGGATCATTATATAATTTTTCATTTACTTTGGTACTTTTTAGGTGGAAAAATTGAAACTATTGTTTTCTAGGGCCCATTTTAAGGGAAAGAACTATCTGGTGATTTGTGGTCCAAAAATTTTGGAGCTTGTTTGAGGCATTAAACGACCATTTTTGGGTTTAGAATGTTGTGAGAAGATTTCTAGCCTCACATATTTTTTCTACATGTCAAAAGATTTCAAATGGCACAAAGATCATTTCAATTGGAGTTTGAATAAGGAAGTTATGCTTCCCACAATTTGACCTATCTTGTTTACCACCATGATACCAAAAGGATGCCACATCAACTTCCATTACTCACACATGTGAAGTTGTCACATGTGTACTTTCAAAAAAATTATAGAAGTTCCAAAACCCTAACCCTAATTGGGAGTTGGGGCATGAAAAACCCCTAATCCTAACCCTAGATGTTTATTAGGCCATGTTAAATTCCAAGCCATTAGGATAGGAAGTGGTTGCATTCTTATTGCATTGGGTATTGTTCCATGGTAGAGAAAAATCATTGAGAGTGGGACACTAAAGAAAAACAAAAGAAATAGATCATGTAGCAACGATATAGGCTGCAATGCCTATGAAAACTCCATAGTGAGTGAACTTTCTTTATATTTTCATTTCATAATTGAGAAGAGAAGAGAAATCCATAGGCCTCACCTTCTACTTGGGTTTTCCCGTATTGGGTTTTCTCAGGTACATATTGTGTTCATTGTGTGGATGGTGTGTTATTTGCATAGCTTCTTGCATTTCGATTTCATTTTATTTAAGTATTTTGTGCACTAAGCTAGTAATATTAAATCTAAAATCTAAAGTAAAATGTTTCATAAAAAAGACTACAGAATATTGTAAGATATGTTGTTACAAATTATTCTAGTGGAACATCCATGGTAGTTTACATATCAAGAATACATAGACATCTTCACCTCAACTACATGAATACATGCATTGTTAGAAAAATCATATAATACAAATAAAATTTCACATCCAAACCATCCTTCCCACACTAGTATTCCATTTACAATGTTTCAAGATAGTAGGAATCCAACCATGTGTGATTTCACACAACACAACATATATAAGATATGTTGTCATCACTTATTCTACTACATTTACACCCGAAAATTACCATTATCCATGCATGCATGTTTGGAATCCAAAACCATTTGCATTGTAAAAATGTAAGTAGGTAGGTCCAATGCATGTACATCGCAATAAATATATGATCTCTTACCATTACCTATGATATTGCACCTACATTAAACATCTATAATTAATCATGCTTTCATGTTTGGAAGCCAAAACCATTTGCATTGTAGGATTGTGGGTAGGTAGGTCCAATGCATATAGGAGTGATTGGTAAAACCTCTTTATAAAGCCTAAAGGTCTCATTATCCTCTCCTCCTTTACTTGCACCTTTCAATAAGTTATTTCTAAGTTGATGGTGATGAAAGGGTGGGTCGTGCGAATGCACACCACTTCCAAAAAATATATATCTACTACAAATAATAAGGATTGCATGGAGGTCTACCACACATGCCTTCTATCATGAATACACCCTCAAAGAAGGTGCTAGTTTTGCATATTCATTAAAGTTAAAAACAATGTCATCTCTAAGGCCAAGCTGCAAACCTTTTCATGCCAATTTCCACAATTTCCAATCAAATGTCTCCATGCCTTTATTCATTGTTTTGGAAGGAAAAATACACATACATTAGGAGTAGCTAGTGTGTTGATTGTAGTAAGTTGGGAAATGCATACACATATTTCATTGTGTATTTGTTTTTTGACTTCTTCTTCTACTCTTGTGAGTTTCTTGGAGCTCCAACATAAGAGTTCCATGTCCTTTAGTTCCTATTTTTTCTATGTTATGATTACATTATTTATCCATTCCACTCCAACCTTTTAATATCACTATGGAGTATGTCATTGTCAATGAATAGTCCTATGCTCGATATTTTTTTCGTATATGTTTCATTGATAGTGTTTGGTGTATGTTTTCTAGATAGACTTTCTATCTCGATTTTTTATATTGGAAGTATTATTGATTATGAAGAAAGCTTTGCTTGATTTAAGTTGAATCTTATGTAATGTTATGGATGTTTAGTTAACTTTATGTTTTGTCTGTGAAGGTAAACTATTTGTGTTGATAAATAGTGTTGATTTTCCATTTTTTTCAAACAACTGAAATTCAACCAACACATTGTTCTCACTTGGCCCTAATAATGCTAAGGTTAGGGTTCTTGCATTTTTACCATGGCTTCTTTTTGAATGAGCATAGTCATCGCATCTCTAGAATCAAATGGTGGATTTTAAGAATGACGTCTATATGCTTTGCAATGTACCTTCCATTATAGTCTAGTTGGTTAGGATACTTGGCTCTCACCCAAGAGACCTAACTCAAGTTCTGACAATAATATCTAAATTATTTTAAATCTTCTTATAAGAAAACGAAGCTAAAATACTATAAACAAGACAATGAATAAAAAAAAATGATTGATATAACAGTGGAATAATAATCCTAAATTTATTCCTTACTGATTTGATGCACTCCATTTCTATTTTATATCTCTAGTGCTAGAATAAAATTTCAACTTCAAATCACGTCAATTATAATAATCTTGTTTGTGGGAAAAGGGACCCCCTCCGCTCAGCGATTTGACTGATAAAGTCTACGGAGGTATACATACCCTCCCCCTTTGGATTTTAACTTGTGACCTCTTAAGAGGAAACACATGTTCTTAACCATTACTTCCATATAGAATCAACATTTAAAAAACTAATTAATTTAATTGCAAAGATTAAAGAATCTATGAGATTAATAAACTGCAAAGATCAAATTTACAATGGAACACATGCAAAGATTCCATTGTGATGTTTGGGAAATATCTAAAATACAGTGTTGGGTTTAACTTCCATAAGCTTCAAACCATCACTTCCGTTGTAGTCTAGCTGGTTAGGATACTCGGCTCTCACCCTAGAGACCCGGGTTCAAGTCCCGGCAACGGAATTTAATTTTTTTTTTAAACATTGCCCGTATCTAATTTGTTTTAAACAGAAGGCTGAAATACTCTAAACAAAACAATGGAAAAAAATAAAGAAAAGTGAATTTAAGTTTTATTTTAAACGTTGCCCGGATCTAATTTGTTTTAGATAGAACGCTAAAATTCCACCTCCTGTTTTTCAACCGATTCCCGGATCTAATTTGTTTAGATAGAACGTTGCCCGGATCGATAATAATACTAAATTCCACCTCCTGTTTTTCAACCGATTCGTTGAACTTAGTCAAGTGTCAAAATTCAAATCCCGAATCTCACGCAAACGAATGAATATTCAGAGTTGAAAACAAGCATGAGCTGTTACTGTTAATGCGATGTGGTCTTTGGGTCACAGAACAGATACACGCACACAGAGACAGAGGGCGTGGAACTTTACAATTTACTCCCACATCCTTAACGCGTAGTAGATATTTATTTTTATATACGTAGTTGACCGATAGATACACTGTCTCTTTGGAGACATCCAATAAAATTGGAACGATACAAATAAGGTTCCCATTCAGAAATGGTTATGGATTTTGAATAACAAAAAATAGTGATTCGTATATATAATAAAAAATGACACTACATAATAAAAAATATGACATGGCTATTAGTGTAAATTTATATCGTCTGATTTCGATGAAAAAAACCATTTCGTAGAACAACTAAACAACCATTGTTTAGTATCATATTTTTTATTATTTTTCTGTTTGAAAAATATTTATTTATTTTACATATTTTTCCTTTACTATTTGGTTCATTGAATGAAAGGGGATGGACTATAAATTTTGAGTCAAGATGGTGGTTTGGATCACATACCTAGGAGTGATACTAAGAGTGTGACACATAAAGAAGTTAAGAATGGTCATAAGTAAAATGTTGTTCACTTCACAATATTTGCATATGGGCTCTTATTTTGCATGAGGAAATGAAGAAATTAGAACAAAAGAGTCACTGAGACATATTTAATGGTTATAGTGAGGAGTTATTGCCATTCCTCTTGCTTGATGTATATGCTAAAGAGAGAATCGTTGGAAATGATGTTGTATTTGAAGAGAAACCACTAGCAAGAGTTCAACTTATCCTTTGCCTTCTATTTTTTCTATTTTTTCTAATGGTTCTCGTATTGATCTTCTATTGTTTCTTAGTTTGGATGTTTTATAGGTTCTGATGATGAGTTATTCAAGAGCTCTGCGGTTAGGGTTTTCGTAGGCCTCACTCTATCTAGGGAACCCTCTCTCGATCATTGCCTCTGCTAGCACTATGCCCCTCTAGGCCTCTTTTTTTCATGCGATAATAGGGTGCTTGCACATGGATGCATGTTTTCCGACAACCCGCTGACTGAAAAAAAAATATGGGTCTCAGTAACGGACTGGAGTTGCACACGTCCTCCTTCTCCCTCTTCTAGGTTTGATGACCCCCACTCTTTTTTTAACGAGCTTCTCTAGCGTCCACATGGTATTGTTGCCCTAGTCTTGGCTTTGAACCCCTCCCAGACAACTCAAAACTCATGTGAAGTCGACCGCCATTTGTCCTCTCCAGACTCTTGTCCCATCTAGGTCAAGTTGGCCCTGGAACCCCCCTCTTCCTGTACTATCCCCTCCCCTCGCTTCCCTCATCCCTCCCCCCTCCATAATGACAATTTCCCTTTTCATGAGTTGGGAATTTTAGTGCTTTCGACTTATCTTGCTCTCGAAGGAAGCCCATAGAACCGTGAAGAAAATGGTTTTTCAGACATTTTTTGGACACATATCTCATGAGTGATTGCGCGAAGAACCCTAACCCTTCACTCTCCTCAACGAACCCAAATTATGGATCTGTAGCATATATTCAAACAAGCCAAAAATGCGTCAAAAGAAAATATGAGGAAGTGAGCTTGGTCCTTGGTGACGGTGCGAAGCTAAATGAAATTACTTACATGGAGAGTGCGTCGTTGGTAGGACATTTTTCTAGTATGAGGATGATTGGGGATGCGATGAAGAGCTGGAATCGGGCCCATTTCTTTCATATTCTAGGTTATGAGTCAAAATGCCTAACCCTAGATAAAGGTTGGCCCACATGGATCACACGTTCGACTACAAATGCAGATAAGCTCTTACTTTCTTGCGGGAGTTGGGGCTCCCAGGCCCTATTTCTCAAAAAATGATCGGTGGATTTTGACGCCAGTACCAAAAAACTAGCCATTACCCCAGTCTGGGTTTGCCTTCCAGGTTTACCACTCATTCTCTGGTCGAAAGAAGTATTCAAAGAAATTGGTAACGCTCTAGTATTTTTCTATGAAGCGGACTCCTCATATAAGTCTTCAGGTTACATGGGAATGGCTCACATCTTTGTGGGACTCAAACTCTCATAAGGTTTAGCAGATTCTATCTCTATCCAATTGGGTCAAAACACTTTTCATCAAAGCTTAGATTACGAAGGAAATCCCTTCCGTTGTGGGAAATGTCACACTTATGGTCGTCTATATAAGGAATGTAGAAGAGCCCAAAAGAAGAAAATATGGGTCAGAAAGTCTGACATCCCCACTCAAGTAAGTCCCTCTAAATCAACTTCTTCCCTGGATGAGAGAAATTATCCTTCTTCTCAAGCAAATCTGATAGTGGATATTGGAAGGGACAATGCCAATCGAGATATTAAAATTTCTCCTTCATCAGAAGTTGGAGCGGGTATTTCCTTGGGTAAGTCTAACTCACTCTTTGATTTTCCTCATGTCCTTCTGTTGTCTTTCTCAAGTATGGATTCCTCCCCTCATCACTCCCACATTTCCCTCCTGGCCAAGCCCCAGACTTCCTATGTGGTATTTACGGTTTCTCTGGACTACAGAATCCTCCTCTCATCCCTATTCCCTCATGCTCCTGGTCTCCCTCCCCTCCCCCCAAGACTCCATCTCTTCCCTCCCTTCCCCTCTCGAAAAACCCTCCCTTCTCTCCTTCCCTTCCAGGTCCTTCCAAATACAACTTGCAATCTAAACTCAAATCAACTCCCTCCCTCCTGACTAGTGTGGAAGGGCAACTTGGTTATCATTTAGTTTTGGATAAAAAACCGAATCAGTGAGGATGAAAGTCATTTATTTCCCTCGCCCAAAAGAAAAAAAAATATTGAGGTTCGTTCTGGAAAACAACAGTCTCTTCTGGGGCCCTTGGATAAAATGCCCATGCGGCCTCCCTTCTATGATTATTGTCTCCTTTAATTGCAGGGGTATATCCAACCCCTCAAAAAAATTGGCCATAAAGCGATTGGTTGACCTACACCAACCCTCTTTTCCTTTACTTCATGAAACAATTATGGAAGGGGAGAAAGCAATGATTACCTTATATTTCTCCCTATTGGGATGGGATTTTTCTGCTACTGATGCTATTGGTCACTCTGGGGGTCTTATCATTGGATGGAACACAAATTCTCTCAATCTTGTGAATTTGTGAGCATAAGGTCGTTCATGGGGGTGGTCTTCTTCTCCTCAGAACTAGATTTGGAATTGCAAGTTTCAAATATCTATGGGACCTATTCTGGAGACTGAAAAATATTTTGGGATAGCACTCACTGTCTGTCCCTCTTAAAATCTGGTCTTTCTTTGATTATGGGGGATCTCAATTTCACCCTGGGAGCCAGTGAAATTTTGGGTTCAGTGACACAATTGGACAATTTAGTTGAGTTCCTTATCGCAGCTCTGGAGGAGGCGGGTCTGGTGGATCTCCATCCCCTATTAAATATTTTTCCCACATGGAGAAACATGAGGACAAGTGGGAACCACATTTTCAAGAGACCAAATTGCTTCTTCATCTTTGAATCTCTTCTAGACATGAATCTCAAGCTTTGTCAATTGGTATACATGGGGGTGGACTCAAATAATAGCCCCATTCTATTTGAATTAGCTCCATCCTCCCCAAAAACTCCAACTCCTTTCAAACTAAATTCATCTTGGCTAGATGATCCTTCTTTCATCTCCCTTCTAAAGGATTCTTGGGTCCCCTACAACCCCACTCTACTTGAATCCCCCCCTTCAACTTCTAGAAAATCTCAAGAGGGTTAAAAAATCAACGCAAACACGAGGAAAAGAAAAAACACAAAAAAGGCTCAAAATCACCAAAAGAGTTAGAAAGAAAAATCCAGTCATGGTATGGAACTAAACCCTCCTTTCCTTCTTATTACCACCAAAAGGAAGATCTCAAGTTCCTGGAACATGAACAACGAAAATTCCTCCTTGATAGAGAGAAGGAATGGAGGCTCAAGAGTATAGCTCTATGGCTCTAGGCAGGGAATGAAAACAAAAAGTTAATTTTTCAATCAAAGAAAGTTAATCAATACCATCTGGTCCATTTATAGATCAAATGCCTCCCTAACATCCTCCTTTGAATACATTTCCGCAACTAAGACAGTACACTTTCAATCCCTCTTCAAAGAAGAAAATCGTTCCTCAATTGATGTATTATTCTTGGTTTCCTATCTCTTTCCAGGGTTCATATACCATGAAGGAAATGATCAACTAATGGCTGAAGGAATATATACAAGCTACTCCTCAAATCTTTCAAAGGACAAGAGTCTAGGCCTAGATGGTCTGCCAATTGAATTGAAGGAATATATACAAGATACTCCTCAAAGCTTTCAAAGGACAAGAGTCTAGGCCTAAATGGTCTGCCAATTGAATTTTACCTGGAATGTTTCGATTTTATTGGGAAGGATTTACTAGGAGTGGTTGAGTATTCCAGATCCTCTGGGTGAATCCTTCCAGGCTTCAAATCAACCTTCATTTCTCTAATTACGAAAGAATACAACCCTCACTCCTTTGATCAGTTTCTCCCTATCTCGCTATGCAATAGTATCTAGAAAATCATCTCAAAGATTATCGCGTGCAAAATTCTTGACTTCCTGTCAGAACATATTTCTCTAGATCAATTTGGCTTCCTAAAAAGGTCGTCAAATACATGAATTCATTGGCCTTTCCTAGGAGGGGATGCACTCTATTCACACAGCCAAACAAAAAGAGGTTACACTTAAGGTTGACCTCTCAAAGTCCTTTGATAGGGTCAGTTGACTCTACGTCATACTTTTTCTCATTCAAATGGGTTTTAATCACTCTTTTGTCTCTAGGATTATGAGTTGCATCAACACTTCCTGTTTTTCCATTTTTATCAATGACTTAGCTACCCCTTTCTTCAAGCTTGAAAGAGGAATTCGGCAGCGTGCCCCCACTCTTCCCTTTTATTCCTTCTAGTGGTGGAAGGGATTAGTAGGATGATTCATCAGGTAGTGGAATCTGGGAACTTCAAAGGCATACCAATAAGACCCATTTTCTCACTAACCCTTCTTCTATTTGTAGACAACATTCTCATTTTGTGTCAAGGAAGAATGTGGTTTCTAGAGCATCTAAGATCCTTGCTCAATCTTTTTTGCAAAGCAACTAAAATGCAAATCAATAAGGAGAAATCCTCTTTTTCCACCTGGGGAATGTCGGATCTCAAACACCAACACATTGCTCAAATCCTTGATATGCACCCCCCATGCCAAGACTTAGGTTTCAAATACCTTGGTTTTCACCTAAAAACAAATGGTTATGTCAAAAGAGATTGGCTCTGGTTAGTGGAAAAGATTGAAAAGAAAATAAATTCTTGGTGTAATAGATGGCTTTGTCGTGTCGACATGCTAGTTCTTCTCAAATCAGTCCTCGAAGTAACCCCAATGTATTGGTTCACCCTCACATGGGTTCCCAAAGGAATTCTCAACAAAATATGACAACTCTCCTTTCAATTTTTTTGGTTAGGATCCAAGGAAAACAAATCAATTGTTCTTTCCTCTTGGAAAAAACTAGCCACTCCAAAAGACCTAGGGGGATAGGGTCGGAAAAATATACATCTCTTTTCCCAATATCTTTCCACAAAAAATGTTTGGAGTTTGATCAAAGGAAATGGGCTCTGGCCTAGAGTTCTACATGCTAAATACTTCCTTGGAAAAGTGATCCAGATGGATATTGGTGGCCACGCACCTATTCCAACTGGCTCCTCTTGACAATTTTTAGTTCAACACATTCTTCTGTAATTCTTTGAAATTGTTGGTTCTACACTTTAGGGGATGTATGAAGCCCTACACAACTTCCAGGTGGATATTGGTGGTCGCCCACCTAATACAACTGTATTATTTTGGAAGTTTTCATGTCAACACATCTTTTTGTACTTCTAGGGCCGTTTTGGGGCCCTAAACAATGTTTTTTTGGCTTGCCATAGTCAAATTGTAGACAAATTCGTATTTGTATGGCATACTATGTAGTTCTCTAAAATACCTTTCCAATAGGATATCACACACCTAAAACAAAGGTAGTATGCAAAAGTTACGACCCCGGGAAGTTGAGGTACCAATTTACCCATCAAGGTCCACACAAATTTTGGCGTTTCATCTCCTAGGGTTAGATTTTTGGATTTCTATGGTTTTAGCATTCACGAGTAATGTTTAAAAGGTCCATGGAGCCTCATTGTAATGATTTTTCTCAGACGCATGCGCATAGCAATGACATCTCTTCTCAGAGATAGCTACCACCATTCAAGCAAGTTGTTTTCAGTTCTGCAGTTTTACAGTTTCAACCTATTTAATTTATTCAATAGAAGTTATTGTTCACTGGATATCTGTTGTTACTCTTTGTATCTTTGTGTTGTTGTATTCAGTCTATTATTCCTTGTGTTCTACTCATAAATCCAAATCAAAAATCCTTGACCGATTGGATCAGAAACCTAAACTAAAGGATGCAAAATGGGTCCATGGTTTGGAAAATGGTGTTAGGTGATTTTCCCATTATTGGAAAATATCTCATTTGGAAAGTTGGGAATGGACACAACATCCTCATTGGAAAGGATCCCTAGATTTGATGTGAGAACAATCACCTTCTCCCTACTCGACTTATTCTAGAATGGAATAACTAGGCCTTTTTTTAATCTAAATCAGATTTGGACCGATCAATGGATGTTTGGTATGCCCTTGGTTTGACAAATGAATTCGTCCAATCCTTGGAATCCTACATAGAGGCTCTTCAAAGATCATATGTCTCCCTCTCTGATAAAGAAGACCAATTGATTTGTTCCCCTAATCTGACAGACATATATAGCCTAAAATGGGGATACAAAGATTTAATCTATGAACAAAGGGATCCCTCCCTCCCTTGGTGGGGGAAATCCGCATGGAATCTCAAATGTATAGAAAAATAAAAAAATTCATGTGGATCTTATTACACAACAAAGCTCCCACTTAATATTGTCTCTAGCAACAGAACTTTATTGGCCCTAACCAATGTAGTCTATGTAAATCAGCCAATGAATCTAACTATCATATTTTTTTAGAGTTCTCCTTCTCGAATGAAGTTTGGGATGAACTAAGGCCTTCTCTTGGCCACGCCTTCTCCTTGGTAGGTGATTATATTGAGGATGCTATGAAAAATTGGTTATCCTCCCCGACGATAAATTATTTTAAAGCTCACCCCCATATTGCAGCCCGGAGTATCCGGTTGGCCCAAAATCACTCCGTGTTTGATGACTCCCTCCTTTCTCTTTCCCATTGTGATGTTCAAATCTTGTCCATTATCTTGTCATTCCCCTAGTCCCAATGCCCCTCCTCTTGTATGCCTCACAATGATAAGCCCATCCTAAAGGATCATCCTCTAGATTTCTTCGATGGCGTTGCTCGGGGGCATCCCACTATAGGGGGAATTGGGGGTATTATTTTCTCTTTCAACATCTTTTCTTTCTCGTTTGCAGCAGGCCTGCGATCAACTACAAACAATTATAGCAATATTATGGACCTAAATCTCACATTACTCGTTGCAAAGGAAAAATGCATCAACCACCTGCATATATATATGGGGATTCTTTCATGTATCTTTTAACTAGTTGTCTTAAGAGTGATTACATTTGTGTTGTCCTTTGTTATGAGAGTTAGGGCCACCTTTACACTTCTTGTGTTTCAACTAATTTCAAGACCCTTTTATTGAATTTTTGCATAATCTTGACGGCATAATGGTACATGACCCCCAAAGAAGAGATGTATAAAAACTTCATTTCCATTTGGATGT
>JASDQU010014193.1:150146-161944 GCA_032191745.1 Picea mariana | reverse complement strand
GGAAGAAATGAAAAAACATTGTGCAAGAAGAGGAGGGATTGAGGAGAGAAAGTGGTATCCACGATCTCTCCCTCGAAGATATGGAACTAGAAATTGACATTGAGAAAGTGTTCCCCAATGATGACCAACTAGAGACCACTTCTCCTTAGAACCCTCAGATGGAAATAATTGGGACTGAGACCTTTGACGAAGAAGAGTCTTTTACATTTCCGAGCGTTGTTTTTTACAGCGAATCCAAAAATTTGATTATTGAAAAAAAAGATGTAAAGAATAAGAAGGGGAAATCTCATTCAGAGATTAACCTATGGAACATGTGGCCTTCCCAGATCTCATAGATACACCAAGCAACTGAAGATGCTCTAGACAACTCTATTGACAACCTTGAAGCAACGAATTTTAGGTTCAAGAAGCGAATCAAATAATTGGATGGAGCTCTAATGCCCCTTCCAATGTTGGCTAGTCCTTTAGTAATGATCGGGCCTACCACACCTGTGAAAAAGTTAAAAGGATTAGCAAGCCTTCTCACATCAGCCCGAGGCGATGTGGAAAAGAATATAAAGAAAAGAATGGAATTAATAACATAGGCTTGAGAGATGCCAAAGAGTATGGTCTCTTTTGGAACAAGAGAACATGCTTTTCATGAATATCTGCAAGCATATTTGAAAAACGAGCAAGGTTTATACCTCGATGCAGTTGTACCATTTGGTGTTAAAGTTACTAGTATGATGGAATTGAGAAGAAGAGAGGAGGATCTCCCTTCCCCGAATCGAATAAAGCAACTAAATGCATGTTTGAAAGAAAAGGTAAAAAACTTGAATGGTATCGTTCAAGCATGTAGCCAGGCCATAACTAGAAGAGAGAATTTATTCAAGAAGCTAACTGACATAGATCTAGTTGGTGGCACCAATGAAATCCAAGAACCAAAATTGATACTCAACTCATTGTTTTTAACCAAGCAATCATTTGATGAACAAGATGAGATCTTTAAAGTGCTGTCATTTGAAAAATTCTATGGCATTCTTGAATATGGTGAAGATGACGTGGAAAATTGGCTAGTTGATTATTCGATTAAATACCAAGATATTGAAGAATCATTGTGAAACATCTCTATTGATCTAAGGACTTGTAAGGTGAACTCTTCAATATAAAAATCTAGCATGAAATCAACATGGCGCCCATGAGGAGCTACATCGTGGAGTGGTTCAAAAGGGCTGTCGACAAGCTTACCAATGAAGGGAAAAGGACGGTTGAGATGGTTCCCATAACCATCGAGGAAATCCATAAAAGGACATCAAGGAGCAAATGACAAGGCATGAGATACCATCATAGTAAGTTCATACTGATCACATTCTTATGTCTTTGTCAATCTCTTCATCCAGTTACTTTACCTCTTTAAATAAAAAGGTTTAACCGAGGACTAAAAATTATCTCTTTTTTCTTGCCAGGTCTTGTTATCTTCCACCACGCACTTTCTTCTTTCTACAAGATTCATTCTTATACATATTTGCTTTATGGTCCATGGGAGCCCCAATCCCAATCATTATGACAAACACATTTAAATTTTAGAGAATATGTACTAAACTATATAAAATCAAACCTATTTGCATATATGAAGTGTTGTCACATGAAGTGGATATCTTCCTCACACTTTTATTGTGGGATAAATAGATTTTGGTCACAAATAAGAAAAAAAAAAAAATTGAGAGATTTTGTAAAAGGGAAAGACAAAGAAACTATCCAACTAGACTCAATTTCACAATATTGTTTATGAAAAATGTTTTTTTGGTACATGCCAAGTAGATTATAGTGACGAGTTTTCTCATTGACTACATATTAGTTAACATGTTGACTACAAATTTATGGTGTTTTCTAATGTTTAACATTGTTTGATTGAATTTTTGTAATCTTAAAAAAAGTTTAAATCATTTTCGTGACTACATATTAGTTAACATGTTGAGTGCAAATTTATGGTGTTTTCCAATGTTTAATATTGTTTTATTGAATTTTGTATTTTTTTTTTAAATTAAATCATTTTCCTGTACAACTGTTGATAGATGAATTGAACCTCTTTCTACAAGAATTTAAGAGGCTCTTTGATCCATAATTAAAAATACATGATTATGCTTTTTTTCCCCTTCCCAATACTTCCATTTAAATAAAAGCTACTCTATTGCGGCATCTCCAGCTTTTGCTCCTTACATTTTACATGCAAGGATAATTTGTGATAGAGTGTCAGATTCAAATATAAAGTTTTGTTGAGTATGTTTCCAACAAATTCCAACACATGTGTGACTTTATAAATGACATAGTTTTGTGGCCACTAGCCCTCCAACAAAGACAACAAATCAATGGACATATACAACATGACAACTTAGTTTATTATTTGATAGGGACTATGCTGCCATACAACACTTATTTTCTATGTAACACATTGATTAAGTTGTTGACCTTGTTTTTCTTTTTGACTTTGATTTTTAACTTATGGTTTTTGCTTACAATTCCTAATACACCCTTTTACTTTTATGTTGCTTAGTATTTCTCTTTTCATTTTAATTTATTTTTTTACTTTCATTTTAATTTATTTTTCTAATTTTTTCTTTTAAACACAACAAATACATACATGAATCACTTATTTGGTCATTGTAATGCTTAATTTCGCATACTTATACATTACTTTAGTAATTAAAATTTTAAATCACACAAATTTACCTAGAACATACCTTCACATTATTATTATACATAACAAAATATGTTTTATAATAGATCATACCTTCACATCATTATTATGCATAATAAAAATATGTTTTGTAATAAGATTGCATAATACATATAACATTACATGATCCTATATGCAAAAAGTGTCCATATATTATAAATCACAAATAAACCTTTTTCAGGGCTAAAGGGAAAGAGTTTCACATCTAGAAAGCCCAAAGTCACCCTGTCATGCCATCATTCTATCATTATAGATTAAAAAACAATAACATTAGGTATAAGGAAATCTATCATCATATTTAGCCTCTTTTGATCTAATAGTTGTTTTTTTAATTTTATTTAGGTATCTATAAAGGTTTTATTTCTTGCACACAAATAAGACTTTCTTGAAATCATTATCATTATCTAGTTGTTGTATCTCTTTGGGAATTAAATTTAAATATCCTAAATTCATGTTAAGTCATATAAACTCTATCATTATAGATTAAGTAACAATAATATTTATAGATTAAGTAACAATAATATTTGAAATCATTATCGATATCTCACTATTGTATTTTGTTGGGATTTAAATTTAGATAACTTAAATTCATGTCAAGTTATATAAACTTTATCATTATAGATTAAGTAACAATAATATTAAGTTTAAGGAAATCTATCATTTTATTCACTTCTTTTTATATAACAATCACTCATTAAAACCTTATTTAGACACACACACATTAAGGGTTTTCTTTTTCTACACAATCAAGGCTTTCTAACCAAGACATCTTTGGGCTCATTGTCACTAGCTAGTTGTTGCATCGTTTTCCTAACAAAGACTTCCTTGGGCTCATTGTCTGATCCAGAATATATTTGCAGAATGAAATGAATACAGATTATTCTCAAAAGATGCTTAACACAAAATAACAGAGATACAATAAATTTGGTTTCTATTCAATAAGGAGATAAGCTGAAACTGTAAAATGCAGCGGAAACAAGCTTGCTAGAATGGTGGCGGCTTATCTCTAAGAAGAGATGTGATGACTGCGCTCATTCGAAAGAACATGATTACCATGAGGCTTTGAAAGCCTTTTTACAATAAACGGGAATGTCAAAAACCCTAGACATCCAAAAAACCTAACCCTAGGAGATGAAGTGCCAAAAGGTCATGTGGGCGTCGTTTGGTTAAGTTAGTACATCAACTTCCCAGGGTCGTAAATTTTGCATACGATCTCCATTTTAGGCACACGATTTGTTGGAAAGGTCTATCCTAGGACTACACATTTTACTACTATCTATTAATGGTCATTTTGACTGTGGCAAGCCCTAACAAATGTTATTTACGGCCTCAAAAAGGCCCCGCAAGTCAGGGATCCAAAAACTAAGGAAAAACTGCCAAACTGGAAAACTGCCAAAATGAGCCATGTTGGAATAGGTGGGAGGCCACCAACATCCATCTGGATCAATCCTCCCCCCTTAGGAATAAATGGTCTCCATTGCGTTGAGTTCCCCCATCAGATGAGGAAATTTTTGTTGAATTTGGCCCCAGGTGAGCCACTTGCCTTGGTGCAGGAGCTGCCTTGTTTTGACAACTCGATAAAGTTGGATCCTTTGTTGGCGAGTGCCCTTGATCTGTTTGTCCACAATCTGATCACTAGATGCATGTCGTATGCAGTTGGGGTTGATCTCTTTTGGTGTCAGTTGTTCTGCTATCTCTGAGGTGTTCAATAATGGTGGGAAATACAGTCGAAGATTATCCACGTTGAACATTGGGTGCAAGTCAAGGAAAGGTGGAATGTTGAGCTGGAAAGCATTATCACCCACAACCTTGGTGATGGTGTACGACCCGTAACGGAGTGGGTGAAGCTTCCGATGGGGTCATGTAAGGCACTCTTTCTGCAAGTGCAAGCAAACTTTGTCACCCACCTGAAACTTATGTCGCACCCAGTGTTGATCATGGCACTACTTGTACTTGTCATTAGACTTCTGTAGGATATCCTGAACCTGTTGGCAGATGTGTTGGATCCGCTCAATGAACCGAGTGGTTTTGTTAACTTTAGTTGGAGTAGGATATGAGTCGACCGAGGTGACCGTAAGGGGTAGTGCAACATCTATGGGACCCAATGGTTGGAATCCCAACCCCACCTGAAAGGGGTTGTGGTCGGTTGAGCTATGCAGGGTTCGGTTGTAGCTATCTTGAACATAGGGGGGATTCTCATCCCATTCACGAGGGTGCTTGGAATTATACATGGGCAGGATATGCACGATCATTTGATTTACAACCTCGATTTGGCCATGTTTCTGGGGGTGGAAGGTCGTAGATTTGGTGATCTTGGTGTCTAGCAGTGACCAGAGGCTTGACCAGAATGTGATCAGAAATCGACTGTCCCGAACTGAGACAATGGTTTGTGGGATTCCGAAATTTATCCAAACTCATTCAAACAAGAGCTTGGCAGTGGCCTCTGTTGTGATGCTCTTATTGCAGGCGGCTAGAGTTGCCATCTTAGAAAAGTGATCCACAACCACAAGAACACAGTCATTGCCCTACTTGGTGGACAGGAGGCCCAACATGTAGTCCAGTGAGATTCCCATGGTATCTCAGGAGTAGGCAGAGGGGTGTACAGGCCCTGTTTCTTAGTGGTCGGTTTGGCAATCATGCACACAATGCAGGACCTAATATACTTGTTGACCTCCTGTCAAAGTTTCGGCCAGTAGAAATGGTTCTGCAACATTGCCACTGTCTTTTCGATGCCGAAGTGTCCTCCCACCTGACTGTAGGGGGATTCCCAGATCATCTTCGCTCGCTCGCTTGATGGAACGTAGATATGGCTCAGACGACACAACAACCCGTACTGAAGATGGAAATTAGGGACAACTGCGTTTACGCCCAACATTTGGTAGGTGGAGGCGAAGTTTGGGTATGTCGCATGGAGTTAGGGCCATCTAGAGGTCTCATGGCCGCAAGAGTCTAGCACCGTGGTGAGTGCCTTGATTGGCAGTCTACTGAGGCTATCAACGACATGGTTGGTGCTTCCTATTTTATACTTGATGTTGAGGTGGAACTGCTGCAAGTACGTGAACCAATTCTGATGGCGGTCATTCTACAATTTTCCTTGTGCATGAACTACAATGGCTTATGATCAGTGTGGATGATTGTCTCCTTCCCAAGAATGTAATGTCTCCACTAGAGGCAGGCTTTCACAATGGAGTACATTTCTTTGTCATAAGTAGGTTACTTACGGAAAACATCTGATATTGTCTCACTATGATAGGCCACGGGGTGGCCGTGCTAAGTGAGAACGACACCAACAACATAGTATAAAGAATCTGTATCGATCTCAAAGGGATGTTACAGGTCCAATAGTGAAATTACTGGGACTAAGCACAAGCGCTGCTTCAAATCATCGAACGCTTGTTGTTGGGACCGACCCCACACAAATTTATCATTACCACCACCCCCGGTTACTTGGTTGAGGGCCCATGCAGTATGGGAGATTCCCAACATGAACCTACGGTAGAAATTGGCAAGGCCCAAGAAGATGTGAAGCTTAGTGAGTGTGGTTGGGGCTGGTCAGTCACAGATGAATTGGATTTTGGCTGGATCCACATGTACGCCATGCTGATCAATGATGTATCCCAGGTAATGAACCCTGTCCATGCCGAAGGAGCATTTTTCCAAGTTGGTGTAGAGTTGGTGCTGTCGTAGGGTGTGTAGAACCCGTTGAATATGATGCAAGTGTTCTGGCCAAGTCTTGTTGTAAATGAGGATGTCATCCAGATACACCACTAAAAAAGTATTGGTGAATGGTCGCATGATATCGTCCATCATCCTCATGAAAGTGGATGGAGCATTCGTCAAACCAAAGGGCATGACCAACCATTCAAAAAGACCTTCCTTTGACTTGAAGGCGATCTTCCATAAATCTGTCTGTTCTATCAGGACCTGGTGGTTTCCAGAATTCAGATCACTCTTACTGAAGTATTTGGCCCCCGTTAGCTGATCAAGGAGGTCGTTGATTTGGGGAATAGGGTATCGGTTTCTGACTATGATTTTATTCAGGGCCCAGTAATCAATGCAGAGTCACCAGGTTCTATCTTTCTGTTGTACCAACACGATTAGGCTCTCACAAGGTGATGAGATGAGACAAATGTGCCCCTTGTGGAGCAGTTCTTGGATCTATCGCTTGATCTCCTCATTCTTTAACAGAGAGCGGTGGTAGACTGGCCCATTGGGCAGCGATGTGTTGGGGGTCAGATCGATGGGGTGCTTGACCTGACAGTGCAAAGGTACCCCGGTAGGGGAGGAGAATATATCTGAGTATTCTTCCACAACCTTATCCACTTGCTTTTGYTGTGTGGAGAGGTCGGYYGCGGAGACCCTGGATGTGGCTGCGATCTTTCKCTCATTYTGAGAGTGAATCACGAAGAAGAYGAACTTCSATATMTGAGAGATGACCTTTYTGCATTGCTTGRCAGAGATCAAGGAAATARCACTGGGTGGGACTGCCTCARGTATCCTGTACAATTTCTCGTTCAAAGTAATAATAACACTGCGATGCCTAGACTCATATACATCATGACGTTTCCATAAATATGATTGGCCCAAAAGAACATTAAAAACTTCAATAGGGGCAAAATCACACAATACCTTGTCTTTGAAGGGCTTGATGTCGTATGACAGGCGACATTTTTGGATGACGCGGATGTCGCTTCCTTGGAGGAGCAATCCAATGGTGTAGGGTTGTGGGTGTTGTGTTGTCGGCAAGGTGATTCGCTTGACAGCCTATGATGATATGAGGTTCTTCTAGATACCGCTATCAACGATGAAGTGCAGCAGGGTACCCTTCACCCACATTTGTAAATGAAAAATGCGCTCGCCTTCCTCTCGCTTGTTTGGTTCACCGAGATGGAGCTTGGTGGTAGCAACGGTATCACTGGGTTTTGCATCTATGATCTGTCTCCCCCTTTCTGGTTCTGACTCAGAGTTGGAACCCGCATCTAATTCAAAGGCTTTCACCTCATCCACCAACAACTTCTTCGAGCGACAATCAACAATGTTATGCCAGAGGCTCTTATGGAAGTCGCACAACTTCCCAGTATCTTTCTTTGTCTTTCTAGTATCCTTCTTTGCTTGCGTCCTAGACTGGTTGGCCTGAAGATTTCTGTCTTTGCTCTATCATTTGTTCTACGGGTTGGGGCCACCCTTTCCTGGATTTTGCTGTGAAGGGTTCCCAAGCCCAAATTGCCACGTCTTTTGTTTGAGCTTCTGCTCGATTTTGATGACATATCGGTAGGCCACGCCCAAGGATGAGATGTCCATAAACTCCATTTCGGCCTAGATGTATCTATGCAGACCATCGCGATACTTGAGAACCAGATGTCGCTCAAAATCTTTGATACCCAGCTTGGTGCGCAAGGTATGGAAGATATTTTTGAACTTGGGAACCGCTTGGTCTCTTTCCTACCACAACGTGGTCCATTTTGTGTACAGGTCGTCATAACTTCCAACATGGTAGTATTGTTCCTTAATATCATCCTTGAAGGACTCCCAGGTGATTGCGACTGTAAATAATGAGGGTTCCTCTGTTTCCTTTTGCTCACAGAAAGTTTCCCACCAATCTTTGACACGGTTGACGACTTTGAGGAGCGCAAAAGTAATATTTTCTCTATTCGAGAAGTTATGGACAGAGAAATACCCTTCTAGCATATTCAACCATTTGTCTACCCCATCTACATCTATCTGACCTTCAAATATAGGAATATCGAAGTTGATTTGTACCTTGAAGGGGGCGACGCCTCCGTTTGAGGAAGATGCGTCGCTTGTTGGTAGTCACCGAAGGATTTGTGCAAAACTATCCATCATCTCATTCCTTTATTATGTGAGGGATTCCTCGAGAAACATTTTGAAGGGATCTCTTGTCCCATTGTCTTTCTTTTCTTCTGCCATGAGAGGTCATTTGGGCGTGCGAGCACTGTTGTCCTCAAGAGAAACAAGCTCGAGACCCAATTCTTTGTACCCTGAACTCGTTGGGGACATGCATTAAGAACGACAAGGAGCATACCACGTTGATACCACTGATCCAAAATATATTTGCAGAACGAAATGAATATAGATTATTATCAAAATATGCTTAACACAGAATAACAGATATACAATAAAACTGGTTTCTATTCAATAAGGAGATAACCTGAAATTGTAAAATGCAGCGGAAACAATCTTGCTAGAATGGTGGCGGCTTATCTTTGAGAAGAGATGTGATGACTGCGCTCATTCACAAGACGATGATTACAATGAAGCTCTGAAGGCCTTTTTACAATAAACAAGAATGTCAAAAACCCTAGACATCCAAAAAAACCTAACCCTAGGAGATGAAGCGCCAAAAGTCATGTGGGCCTTGTTTAGGTAAGTTAGTACATCAACTTCCCACGGTCGTAACTTTTGCATACGATCTCCGTTTTAGGTGCACGATAGCCCGTTGGAAAGGTCTATCCGAGGAATACACCTTTTGGTGTTGTCTATCAAAGGCCATTCTAATTGTGGTGAGCCTAAAAAACGTTGTTTAGGGCCTCAAAATGGCCTCGCAAGTCAGGGACCCAAAAACTAGGGAAAAAACTGCCAAAATGAACCAGTTTGGATAGGTGGGAGGCCACCGACATCCATCTAGATCATTGTGACTAGCTAATTGTTGCATCATTGTTAAGATTTGTGATCTTTATTCTGTACAATCATTCATGTCAAAAACCTTATTCATCATTTTGTTTTCCATTTTATGGTAGCATTGTTCCAAGAATATTGCATGCGGGAACATATAAACAAAGTATTAAGCAGGTCTTGAGGAGGAAATGTTTACACATTTATCTTCCTTTAACAATGAACATTCCTTTCTTTCCTATTCTTTTGATTTCACAAATTCTTATATTATTAGTTTTGGCATTGAATCTATATTCTATATTTTTTTTGGGTTGTGTTCTTGGACTCATCTTGTATATCCTCTTTTAGATATATTTGCTTGGTTTAATTATAAGTATATGATGATATTATAGTTATCTTCTTTCATCTTCTTTTTCTTTAACATTCATACATTAATGAAAATAAGTGAAAGAACCTGGTATAAGATTAAAAAACAATTACCATGGTTTTGGCTTCTATTCTTTAGCCCCAAGTTAGCACTTGCATGGGTTTCGAACATGATGGGTTGGTAGACATCTCACAATCAATTTTATACTTGTATATTTTCATCTGCCCACAGTAAAAAAAAATACCAATAACTATGCAAATGCATTAAAAAAAATCAACACAATTATATTATTTATATTATTTTCAATTAATATAATATATTATATTATATTCATGTGATGAAAAACATATCTATAACTATACAAAAACATGACAAATACATATCACATCCGATGCACACATATTAACCTGGAAATAGTAACATGGCAAACACATAAAACATGTAATGCACACATACCAACGTGAAAATAGTAACATGCCAAACACATAAAACATTTAATGCACACATACCAACAAGAAAATGGCCACTAGTTTATGAAGTCAAACAAACCTAGTTGGGCACTCCTCTTCCCAAACACGGAACACCTTTCCTAGCTAGTTAAATCCATGGCATTCCGTGGAGTTTTAGTTCAATTCCCTTACTTTCAACCTTTTGGCCTTTGTCACTACTTTCAATCGTTTTCTCTATATGGAATGAGTCAAGTTTCACTCCTGAAACCCAACTTTCTCCCTACCTTTGTTCCTCTTTACATGCCCTCATCCACATCCTACATTAAGTATCCATCCAAGACCCTGTTAGCTCTTCATGTAAAAATGATTCCCATCCTTAAGTATCCAGGTTCTGTTTATTTTTTTAATAAATTATGGAGTCGTTCTCAAATATCATGGGATAAAATAGATACTATGTCTAATCAGATGAAGGAATTTTTACATTTTTATAAAGTGTTTTTGAGTTTAGATTTTTTAAATGATCACTTTCAAATCATTTTTATAAGTGAAGTATAAGTGAAGTTTTGTTTTAGTGATTTTTTTTTTATCAATTTTAATTAATTTGAAAATTATTGCAAATATGATGTTATAGTTGAGAATAATAATATTAATACATTTTTATTTTAAAATTATTTATAAATTTTTATTTTAAAATTGCTTATAAATCYAAGTTTACAATTTCAATCGCAACCCTAAATTTGGGCTTGGGAAAGTCAAACTTCTAGGGGAATACAATCCAAAACAATATTTATAGTTGATTCTGTAGAAACATTGTTTTTTAAAAAACAATATGGGTGATTTGAAAAGAATGTCTATCGTATCCATCTCCAAGCTCCAACAACTTTATCTTCAAATGACAACCTATAACATTTCACAACATGTAAAGGAAAACATAGAGGGGAATTGTTGGCATATTGGATTTGAGGAGGCTCAACAACAAAGGGTACTGCAACCCAAAATTTATCACTTTGGAAATGCCAACCTTTTTTGATAAAGGATGGACTCCCTTAAAATCCATACATAACCTGGAAGAACATTATCTTGGAAATTTTGTTATCATCATGTTTATGAAATCGAAAATGCTTCTTAAAAAATAACCTGAAATCCATAATCTTGGAAACCTTCGGTCATCACCTAAACATGGAATACTATTCACAATTTTATCTAAAGAAAACATGATACCACCTAACCCAACTTAATAGTTATGATACTTTTACCACCTTCGATTACCCTTACAAAGGTGAGCCAACCACTTTCAATTTCAATTGGACCAAGTCAATGCCCACTTTCCTTTCGTGACTCCCATCATACTTATAATATATCAAGATAATATGTTGTTAATTCATATAATTGATCTTTCAATGTTTACTCTTACATTTAATATACTTTGTACATGGTACAAATAGTCATTCTAAAGTTATAAAGAATCACCTTCTTAAAAAATGAATAGTTAATAATAAATATAAACATCAACCATTTTTAATTTTAATTGCTTTCACTATTGGTCTTGTTATCCGCATTTCCTAGGGATAACTAAGGAGATGATGTCTCGAGGTCCTCAGGTTGCAAACATGGAGTACCGAGAGGCATATGG
>JASDQU010014193.1:117032-135696 GCA_032191745.1 Picea mariana | reverse complement strand
AATTACTTATCTCAAAAAATTCTAATTATTCATCTTCTAGTAGTTCAAAGTCCAATTCCTTGCATTCTTTTTGTCTTGGGGGAGTTTTAGTAGAATTAAAATCATCTCCTCCTTTAAGTAAAAAAAATATTAAATAATTAGGTGGTGGATTGGGACTTCTGGGTTGACAAATATACAGTGTTTAGATATATTATGTAATGGATAGTTTTATGGAAACACGTTTTGAGAGAACATTTTATTATTATTTCATATAAAATATATGTAAACATGATATTCCTTCTCTTATTCTTATTTTATTGTTCATCCCTTGTTAATGAGTGAACGGTAAAATATTTCACAACTATACCAAAAAAATTAAGACACACGCCTCCTTATTCGGTACAACAATAAAAGGATTCCCAACACTCCATGTGGAGAGGGAATTAAACCCATCGATGGGAACAAACAACACACGCCTCCTTATTCGGTACAACAATAAAAGGATTCCCAACACTGCATGTGCATTGACGTGATACCTTGGGTCAAAAAATGTGAGAAATAGTATACCTTGTTCGATTATATCAACAAGTTCATGTACATTGTGTTTATTTTGTTTCACTATAATATTGTGCTTATTAATTGCTTTACAATTTTGTAAGTAGAAAGTGGACTCCTTAAATAGTTTTGCATTTTTTAGTGTAGCATATGCAACATCCATTGCAAAGATGATTCTATTTCAATGAATGCATGGTATGATGTTAAAAATGAGTTAGAAAATTATAGATTGTTCCCTAGAATCGAAATTGTTATATATTTTTTTTAAACAAATGTTTTTTTTCAATTTTCTAAACAGTATGACAGAGAGCTTACCACTTTGTAATGCAGTAGTCTAGAGCAGGAGAAGGAAGTCTCTCAATATGAGCCTCCTGAGTAAGAGGAGGCCTTGAGAATTGAAGGATTCTCGATTGTTGCTTCAACTAACTAAGTTGAAAATTGATGTATGTGGGTCATGCTGAAAATTTGATTTGGACACTAAGGCCATGAGTATTGTTGAGGCCTATTGCAATGCAGTGCTCTCAAGGTGGTGGAGAGGCGATGGGCGATGGCTGCAAACTCATCATTTGTCATATTATATTAAAGCATTGACATAGGTAGAGCTTTCTAAAGACATTAACCGATGCAACAGTGTAACAAAACAATCATTTCATTTGCAATCAGATTAGAATATATAAAGAGCTTAGATAAAGGTGCATAAAGTATACGTTATGTAAGAATGTAATTCAATATCATTGTAGGTGAGGGATTAATCGAAGAAGCCAAAGATAAAACATTAGGAATAGTGAAAAATAAATCATCGGGAAGAGTGAAGCGTGCAATAAGACCTCAAATCTTATTATCCAATCAAATTACGAAGAATATATTTTTTTATTATATAAAAAATAAGAAAATTAAATTTGCTATGTCGAACATTACGGATTCAGAAAAAATATATAGTCAAACACTAAACTAATATGAAGTCAACGTTGTAGCGAATGCTAGTGCTTGCCTTCGACATGGGCTAATAAGAATTTATTTGAGGTAATTCCATTGTGACATTGAGGGGAATTTCCAACATTTCCCATATGGATTTTACTATGTTCATTCCTTGCAAGTACTAGCAAGTATGAAGAGTTTACATCAACTTTATGAAAGTGGTAAAAAAAATTCTAAAATTATAAAGTTTAATAATATGGAATTAGATAAAATATAATTAAAAATAAACAAAAAATAAAACAATCAATAAATTAGTATCATTTATCACACTTAGGAGAGGTGCTCTACGGTCTAATATGGGGAGATGTTGTCATGTATGTGCATAACATTAAAAAATAATAATTACTAGCATACTCTCTAAATAGGAGAATGGGAATGCCCAAATCATTTGAGGAAGTTTTCATATTAATATTAATTGGAACCATGAAAATATTGCAATTGAAATTATCTTACACCTCACTGAGCTCCATCTAATAGTCTCCTTTAATTTGGGTGAATGAGGAGAAACCAAAAAAGCTAACAATTTATTTTTTGATAGGAAATTTTTTCTTCCCATATTTTTTTTTTATGAGTTTAAATTTATTTAATTAATAGAAAATTTCATTTTAAAATTTAAGAATTTTCTTAAAAATTTGATTTTGATAAGTTTAGTTTTATTTAAATAAGTTTAATTTTAATTTTAAAATTTAAAAGTTTGATTTATTTTAAGATGCTTTATATAATTGAAATTTAGAAAAAATAAACTATTTCATTTTTTTAGTGTATCTAAAAAAAAATTGAGTTTAAGTCACTCAATTAATATATCATTGTTATTCCCTGAAGTGTAGGACAATAGGTGACGAAATGTGTTGTTAAGGCACTCCCTGATGTTAAAGTGATTTTGAAGGCTTAGATGCCTCTGAGTTGCGGTTTCTGAGTTGCTAGTCCCGACAAACTAGCAATATATATATAAAGAGCACGTGTAGTAAGTAAAGGTGTTTCAATTTATAATGTGTCTATATTATTGTCTTTTTTGTTTTAATAATGAATGATGTAAAAGTTTTTTTTTTTTTTTAATTAGATTTTCTGAATTAAATAATGAGATAAATATATTTTCCTATCCATCAAAAGCTTCATACATTAATTCAAATTAATAGATTAAAGTGAAATCTAAATATTATTATTATTTTTACAAGTGAATGAGAAAATCTATACATGTTTTCTCAAACAATGGTAGAGGCTATAGCTATTTATTAAAAATCTTGTTAAAAACTCATAAAATGTATTATGGATGACAAAGAGTCCATTTATTAAATGTGATGATGATTTTAACAATGTTATAAAATGTATTAATGTAAGGAGATGATTTTGACAACTTCTCCCATTTCTACAGTTTTAACGAAGAAAGATGGGTAGGAAGAATCTTTAACCTTATTTGACAGGCAAATTGCCTTGACAATTTTGTCTATCAAATTCCATCCTTGTTAAGAAGGATTTGAATTTAAAAATAAATTTAACAACAATATTAATTATATTAGCTATTTTAATTAACTTTAATAATGGTATGGGGATTCTCATGAACACAAGAGAGACAATCAAAGCTATTCTTCATAACCACCTGTATAATCCATAGTTGGAACATTAAAAAATACCAATAACACGCTTTAAAATTAAAAAATTGAAAAAAAATATATATAAGAAATATTTTTAAAAGAATGTTTGTTATACACCATTGATTTCCATATTTCCATATATTATTAAAGTTCATACATCAAATACCAATAGTTTATTTATGCATATTCTGGATTAATATTAATTTCATGAAACCATTGAGTGGATAAAGGTGAGGGTTTTAATAAATTTGATAATGATTTTAACAATGTTATAAAATGTATTAATATAAGGAGATGAATTTGACAACTTTGCCCCTTCACATACTTTTAACGAAGAAAGATGGGTAGGAAGACTCTTTAATCTTATTTGATTGGCAAATTGCCTTGACTATTTTGTCTATCAAATTTCATCTTTACTAAGAAGAATTTGAATTTGAAAATAAATTTAACAATAATATTAATTGTAGTGGTCATTTTAATTAACTCTAATAATAGTATGGGGGATTCTCATCAACACACTAGAAGCTATAAAAACTATTTTTCATAACGACCTATATAATCCATATTTAAAACATTAAAAAATAACCATAACACATTATTAATTGTAGTGGTCATTTTAATTAATTCTAATAATAGTATGGGGGATTCCCATCAACACACTAGAGGCCATACAAGCTATTTTTAATAACCACCTATATAATCCATATTTGAAACATTAAAAAATACCCATAACACATTTTAAAAATAAAGTTTAAATATGCACTTCCAAATTGAAATATATATATATATATATATATTCTAAAAAGAATGTTTATTATACACCATTGATTTTTATATATCATTAAAGTTTATACATCAAATACCAAAAGTTTATCTATGCATATTATCTGTTAATTATTAATTTAATGAAACCATTGAGTGGGTAAAGATTTTCATATATCATTAAAGTTCATACATCAAATATCAAAAGTTTATGTAAGCATATTATCTGTTAATTATTAATTTTATGAAACCATTGAGTGGATAAACGTGAGCGTTTTTCAGTGATACAAAGAGTCACAAATTGAATACTTGATCTTGACCAGTCTCCTTATGCAGCGATTAATCAAAGTCCTTTACTCCAAGCAAATGAGGATTGGGAACGTTATGGATGGAAGTTGTGGTCCATATATTGTCTTCCAACAAACTGAGAAACTGTCAATACAATTTTTCAATATGCTTTCTGCAGCTGTATACAGCCACCTGCAAATGGATATGAAATCCAAATGAAAATTTTTGGATTTCTCATTGTTGTGCAACTCATAGACAGGTTGGGGAGACTTCACTGAACGAAGCAAGTTCCAGATCTCATCAAGTTGTGAGATTGGTCTATATTCTCTTTCTCTCACCTTAAAATAGTTTCTCTCAGATCTTATCAAATTGTGAGATTGGTCTGTGTTGACTGTTGGATTCTCTTCCGTAGACAATTGAGAGCTCTGTTCGAGAAACATGACCAGAAGACAACACCTCGAGCTCTTTAGTTGCGAGTTTGGTATGCTAACAATTCCTCCATTCATATGAAACTTCATGGAGTCTTAGTTTAGTAAGTGAAGCTGACAATTTTTTACAAAACCTTGTTGATCTTGCAAGGAGTGAGCATGCATCTCAACCTCTTTTAGTAAGAGTTAGATTGAAGGAAGGTTGCCATATTAATCACAACTTGCTTACCTTGGGCACTGTGATTAGGAAGCTCAGGTCTGTTTTTACCCATTCCTCTTATGTTTTCAATGTCGACGTTAGACATCATCCTGGATAATATTAGACTCCATAAAAAAATCTTACAGACATCAAGGATGAAGAACAATGGCAATTTTCTATGTTTTTTAAGATAACACAAATTGTTGGTACTGTTTATGGCTTCAAATTCAGACATTTTTTACTAAAATTTAAATCCATCTAAAAGTTAAATTTATTTTTTATTCAGTTGCATATCTTTTCACTCCCAAATCCAAATCACGTGGAATTTTATCATTTATAAATTCCAAGCTATTTCCTTGATTCCTAATACTGAAAATTGAGAGTAAAAAGTTTTCCATGGTCGTGGTTAAGATCAGATATGTTCAACACCACACCTGTATGCGAAAAATACATGCACTGAATGTGCCATGGTTATTGTTATCGCACAGTTTGTAGCTAGGTCAAAAGGCTAGAGAATTGAGGCCAAACTGGCGTAACGGGAAACTTCCCCACCCAATGTCACCTCAATGGGGAGGTTCTTTCTGTTTAGGGAGGTTAGCCCAAGGGAGACGTCCCCGACAACCTGGGGCTTTGAAGAGGCTAAAGTATAAGAATCAAGGCAAAGTTTCCTCCTCACAGGTTACCACCGAAGGTCAGATAATCCGGCTAATCAACCAATAAATGAAGTGTACGCCCAACTGAAAACACCTGCCTGGAACAAGACAAGAGCAAAACAATGTATATATATGCAGGCTATACTCAAAGGGTTAGTACTTCATGTGATTATCCGACAATTCATATGTAAGCAATGAAACAATAGATATAAGATGAACGTTCTGTCAATATAGCAATGTAAAATATCAATTCACCAATAACTATTGAGATGATGCAGCAAACAACATATCCAATCAACCATTTACTCAATAAATGCCCTTAATCATCATCTAATTGCTTATTATCAACATTTGTTGCATCAAGATGAGATAACCAACTGTGAGGTCAGCCTAATTAGGGTTAGTTTGTTAGTTAGGGTTTCAAGAATTAAAGTTTTAAGAGCTTGTTTTGGACACTATGACCTCAGCGTTGTGTGCCTAAGATCAGTGCCTAAGGGTATATGGAGTCAATAAAAAGAGGATACAAAATTGAAGGGGTAACAGGCTAAAGATGAGAGGGAAGGGTTCTAGAGTGCTGCAATGGCACAGCCCTAGAATCAAAACCCTAGGGGAAAGAGGCTCACTCCGGTGTTGCTTAAGCAAGGCCTCGTGCTCTTCCCTCCTTCTTTAGGTCAAACTTGGCAAATGGATAGCATAAGAAGAGGGTTAAAACAAGAGGATTTAATGAGGGAGAGTGTTGTAAAGACAAGGCTCTATCACTAAAACCCTAAAAGATGGATGACCCTAGGTGTAGATAACCTAGGCCTAGGACGCCACCCTCCTTTTAACCTTTAAAATCAAAACTAGCTTAAGGGAAGAAGTTAGATGAGTGTAGCAAAGGCTAGGCTCTATCTTCCTCCTTCAATGGCTAAATACTTCTCTCTAAGCGGACATATGACAAGGACCTACTTGTGTGCTTGTCACCTAGGGTTTTAAAATCAACAAATTTATAAGTTAATGCAAGAATACTAACCTACAACCATTCAATCAAGAAGTTTTGCAAAAAAAACACTTACATATCATGAAGAAAAGCATGTGCAAACCCTAGTTGTAAACCTTCCTCAAGAGAAATGCCAAAATATGCCAAGAAAAGCCTCCCATCAACAAGTGCGCCTCACTTTTAAAGACCAAATACCCAATAAGGGCGCAAAAATCAGACCTCACAAGTGTGAGTTGTTGTCTTATTTCCAAATGAGGGAAAAACATCCTCAATTTATAGCATCTCATGACCTTTAATTTAAAATTAGGTCATTAAAAATAGCCGACAAGGCTAATAACCAAAATCATATTGTTTTTACATTAACTGCTAAGTTTAGGTTGCTCCACTTGAGGTGGTTTGTTTTGTTTGCATGGAGATATGCTTGCTCCAATTTCCAGTTGTGAAAAATATTTGTCTCTATCGCATTGAGTTCTCCATCCTCTACCAACTAGGTACTTGCCACGATTGTTTCCTAAACATTTTCTTGAATTTTTTCCCATATCTGTTGGGTAAGAAGGTGGACCTATTTGAAAAATATTATATTTCTTTCTTTACACAGGTTCCACATGGAAATTCTTGGGAAAACTTCTCGGGTCATGTTTAGGATAGGGTTATGGAAAGGGTCTTGGGCCCATTCTATGATGGTTCAAGAAGTATCGTTTTTTGCTCTGCCCGAACATGGGAAAATCTCAGATCCCTTGTCCCACATGATCCTTTCTTCTTGGAAATTGCAAAGAATATTATTGAGAGATTCTTCCTCCCAAAAACAAAGAATGCAGATGGATGGCCCTTCAAATCCTCGTTTCTGGAGCTTGTCCCAAGCCATAACTTTTTTCTTCAATGCCATCCAAAGGAAGGTCCCTACTTTTAGCCATATGTTGGGCTGCCAAATGTGTTGCCACTCACTTTTCCTTTCTGATTCTGCCACTTTTGTCGCTATCAGGTACGTGTCCTTGATTCTGAAGGTACCCTCCCCTTTACTTCCCAATGAAGAATGTCTGGCCCATTCCTAACCCTAATTTTCCTGAGAGTTAGTTCCTCCTCCAGAGCTTGATTAGCTTCCTTATTTAAGGTGATTGACCATTCTGATAAGTTTTGCTAGACTCTAACTATTTCTTCATCAGTGTCTTCCCTCTCTTTCCAGTACCGGTAAAAATGTTGCCATCCATTATATTTCATGGCTTCTCCTATTCGATCTAAACCTTCAGTACCAGATATGGGTGGGAGTTGTTCTCACACATCCTCCCAAAAGAGGGTTGATCTACCATCGTAAATCTCCTGAAATCTTTCCCTTTGAATCAACTCCATGTTTAGCCATACTTTGTTCCAGATTAGTGAACCTTGTCTATCCCCTTCCATCCTAACCAGGTCTTACGGTGTTATTTTTGAGGCATACATTATCCTCCATATTTGTTTCCATAGGTCGTTTGGGTGCTTAATCCAGCGCCGCCATCGTTTCGCTACTAGATCTTTCTCTGCCTGTAGAGGGTCTCTAATGCCTAGTCCCCCATGGGATTTTGGACACAAAGCTTATCCCAAGATACAAGGGCCCACTTTCTTTCTTTGGTGGTGCCCCCCCATAGGAAAGATCTTTGTAAGTTTCTTATTTTCTTAAGGATCCCTTTAGGGGCGACCGAGATCGAGAACAGATAGATGGGCATAGAGCTTAGTAAATATTTATTAGCAGAATTCTTCCTGGGAAAGTGAGAAATATCTGGGTCTAATTTGTGAGTTTGGCTTCCAGCTTCTCCAACAACTCCTACCAAGATGTATTTAGGATAGCTTTGTCCAACAGTGGGGCTCCCAAATATTTGGATGGGAGGAAAGCTCTTTGAAATCCCTGAATCATAGCTATATTTCTTTGAGCTACCACAGGATTGTTAAAGAAAATAAATTGATTTAAAAAAATTATAATCGTACCTGATGCCTCCTTGAATGTATCCAGTAAGGCTTTGATAATGTTGGATTCTTTTGCAGTTTGGGATCCCATTAGGAGGTTTTCATCCACAAACTAAAGATGATAAATCGGGTCCATGTCTGCATGGATCTTTATCCCGTGGAGCTTTTTCTCGGCTAGCTTCGATTGAATTAGTCTTCCCAGACCTTCCAATAGAATAATGTATAGGTAGGGGGACAGAGAATCACCCTGTCTCAGCCCTTTGGACGGGTTAAAATTTTTGGAGGGGGATCCATTCACCAGAATTGAGAAGAATGTCGATGATATGAGGCTCATGATCCATTGGATCCAGTCTTCTCCAAAACCAAACACTTCAAGAATTTTCTAGAGAAACCTCCAGTTGATACAATCATATGCCATTGACATATCTGGTTTTATGAGTATACATGCCTTCTTAGATGTTTACATTGAGTGCACTACTTCATGGGAGACAATAATATTGTCTAGGATTGGACATCCTTCTACAAATCATCCCTACTCCGAAGAGATGAGGTGTTTGATAAGTGGTTTGAGTCTATTGGCTATGAGTTTAGAGACAATCTTGTAAATTACATTGCACAAAGCAATTGGTCTGATTTTTTTTGCGGTATTAGCCTCTTTTTCTTTAGGAATTAAGGCTATGAGGGTAGCAATTAGGGATTTAATCATGGATTTTGAGGCTCTGGATTCTTCCACCACTTCCCATACATCTTTCCCTATTATCTTCCAACATTTATGGAAGAAATCAGTTGTGAACTTGTCAGGTCTGGGAGATTTTCCAAGGGCCTTTTCTTTCACTGTTTGTTCTACTTATTCTATGGTTGTTGGTTGCATCAGGAACCGGTTCCATTTAGAAGTTATTATCTTGGAGATATTTCTAGTTACCTTTTGGATAGCTTCCCCTCGATCTACCTCTAGTTCCACTAAAAGTTGTTGGAAGTGATTTACCAATTCTGTTTCGATGTCTTCGAAGGTCTCCACCTGTTCTCTGGAGGCTTTACCTAGGGAAGTTATCATGTTTTGGATTCAACGATGCAACAAAGAGTTATGAAATACTTTTGAGCTTTTTCCTCCTTTTTTCAGCCATCTCACTCATGAATTTTTTTGCCAGAGTACTTCTTCTTATTTCTGCCTTTTTTCCAGCTCCAGTCGGAGTTGTTTCTCTCTGCTTCTGATGTCTTCATTTAGTACACCCATGGTAGCTTCCAATTGGATTGTCACCATCTCTGCCTCCAGGTGCTTTTTTTCCTCAAAAATGTTCCTGAAAACTTCCATGTTCCATTTCTTAACCGGAAACTTAATATGTTTGAGCCTCTTTTGGAATTGAAACATCTTGGTGCCATACAAATTTGGGAGTTCTGACCACCAGGATTCAATGTTTTGCATGAAATTTGTGTGGTCCATATAGAATTTTTTTTAAATGAATGGTTTTGGACAAGGTGGCACCATTGCCTCCCAGGACATGCTGATTGGCCAATGGTCTGATCCATAGAAGGGAAGGAATTTCATTGATATAGCCTGTTGGTTTTGGAATAGAGCATCAGAGGTCAGAAACATGTCTAGTCTAACTGAGATTCCATGATCTACTTTCCTCTTGTTGGTCTAGGTAAAAGGGCCATTACTTGTTTGAATTTCAATTAATCTAAATTTTTCTATCCAGTCTCAGAAAGATTCACTTTCTCCATCTAGTCTTCTAGTCCCTCCTCTTTTTTCAAGGAGGGATGTTATCATATTAAAGTCCCCCCAAATCACTTAATGAAGGCCCTACAAACTGGTACCAATTTGATTTAGGGACTCAAGGAACTCATGTTTGAGTTGGGGAGTTAACGGTCCATAAGAAATTGAGATGAATCCTTGAGATTGGGATCCAATCTCTTCATAACTCGTCGTTAAAATTATTTGAAGGATGGAGAACAATTCCAAATGACATTTCACAGAATCCCACAAAATAACAAGCCCACCTAAGGCACCTTCTGAATCTACCACTTCTTCTTCACAATTTTTCCATATTTTCTTAGTAGTTTGGGTCATCGTCATTTTATCACTCTTAATTTCTTGGATTAGGACCACCTCTGTTTTTTCCTAAGTGATTATTTTTTTCATCATTTTGTGTTTGGATAGGGCATTCAAGTCTCTCACATTCCATGATACGATCTTCATTAAATTACTTTTGTTAGGATTGGAAATATCTTTCTAGCAAACCAATTACTTGTTTTGAGTCCACTAAATGGGCCCTTGTTTCCTCTACAACTTGACGGTACAGTTTTCGTCCTCTCTTCCTTTCCTCGCTAGGGATGTTCTTCGGGATCTCAAGGTGGTTATTTTTTATCCCCATGATTCTCGAGGCTCTTGTTAGAATCCTTGGTCCAATTTCTTTTCCTTTGCACTCCTGTGTTTCTTGATGAAGGTGTTTGATTTGGCCAATGGTCATTTCATTTATTTCTTGATCCCCATGGTATTTTCTTAAGGCTTCCAAATTTATTTCCACTTTTTCCATTTCGATTTGTTGAATTCATTCCTCTTGGTTTTCCTCTCCTTGGTCTGAGTTTTGACTTTCCTGGTCTCATATCTAATTGTGTTTCGTTTTGTTTTCCCTGTTGTTCTTCTAGATCTGGTTTGTTGCATTTTTCCATTGTTTTTTCTACCTATTTTTCCTATTTATTTTGATCTTTTTGGGTTTGTTCTACATCTTATTTGTTGTTCTCCTCTAAAGATTTGAATTTGTTCTTGTTATTCTCATCTTCCTTCATTGGTGCTTTCCCAGGTTGTCACTATGCCTTATGTTTTCCTTCTATCTTAGTGAAACCCTCTGCATCTGTCTCTTCCTGAGTTTTGAGGGCTTCTTGCTTGACATTTAGAGGGCAGTCCCTAAACAAGTGGCCATGAACATGGAACTTACGACATTTGAAAGGAATATGTTTGTAATATAGAGTTTGGCTCCATTCAATATCTTGGTATGATATTGTAACTACTTCCGGAAGGGCTCCTGCCACATTCATGTAGATGCAATTTCGGGCATACGAAGTGTACTTGGCAGTCTTCGTGATTTCCAATATATTGATGAAAGATCCAATGGTGTTACATATTCCTTCAAGTGTCTCTACCTCCCAGAATTCTTGAGGCAGTGAGTATAATCTTATCCAGACCAGAGCTTCTGTGAAATCCTCTTTTATGGGTGAGAATCTCTTCATCCAGTAACGTAGATGTAGGTCAGCAAAATTGAATAAGTATGGGCCTTCTTCGAAAACTTTATCTTGATCCGTAGGGTTGGATTTTTTTTTTTTAAAGAAGCCTTTGGATCCCAATTTTAGATCTACTTTCCCTTTAAATTTCCATTAGGAGTTTACCCATCTCGTTAGAGTTTTTTCCATTGGCCAAATCCCCATGAATTTACCTATTAACTCACGATCTTTCATATGTTGAATGTAGTTACCTATGCTTAGGCAAGTAACTTCATACCTGGGGTTTTCCTTTGTTCGTGCATGTCAGCCATTTATTTTGTGTTTGTCATTTCCTGGTTTGATTTGCTAAGAGGTACCCTTACCTACACCCCCCATCTATGTATCTTCCACCTGCTTTCTCATTATGCCCAAAACTGCTTCTTTGAATGACGGTGGTACCCCCGATCCTCTACCCCTCAAGGGATCAAAGGGCCCAGGTACTCCTAACCCGTCCAATACCATCGCCTCCATTCACATGGTCCCTAAGTTGATCTTGTTGTTGTGCTTCAGATCGACAAAAACTCCAAACCCTAATGCAAGTTATTGGGTTCGCTTAACCCACTTCCCCCACCATCGCTCTATCGATTCGTTAATCTAAGAGAATAAAAAAAAATGGTCCTATATGAAACTACTAGATTAAAAAATTAATATGATTATTAAAAACAATAAACTATGGAGAAAAAGTTTGAAGATATTTTATATTAGAATCTGTTCTTTTATTTAAATAAAAATTAAAATATAATACAAGATCTAATTTTCGAATTCATTTGATGCTTCCCTATACGCATGAAGTCCCCAAATCATTAAGCAACAATATTAACAGTATATGAAGTATTTCATAATATGAAAAATATACTCCAAACAAATTACAAACACAACGAATTATATGATGTAAACTTCCCCTAATTAGCTTATCAAAGAAATTGCTTTGCGGTGGTTGCACTATTAGTGGCGGAGAAAAAGGAAGACTAAAAAGACACAACCTTTAAGCCCAATGCTTAGCAAGTTGAATATCATTTCAATGTGGTTGTGAAGTATGGTTTGTCCACCATGTTCTGCTTGCTGCTCAAGTTCTCCTCCATGTGCCTTGCCATGTTCACTAAACCTCATGTCTAAATATATCAATGAAGAGAATGATCCCAATTTCTAATTGAGATTTTTGATAAATTGAATTAATAAATTCATCTTTTCAAACTCTTCCAAGTTGAATACAGTGATAATTGTCTTGCAAAACATCTGCTCAAAGAGTGCAATGACACATAAAGCTAAAATATTAACCAAAGTGGAAAGTTGTAGATTAAACTATACATATAATGGAGAAATTTATGCACTAGTGTTGGGAGTGGAGATTATATTGGACCACTTGTATTGCACATAGATGGGAGATAATGGTTATTTGATGTTTGAAAATGATTTCCACTGATGTTCACCTGGACCAGTGGAGGTATCCCACGATTGTCCGATTTTCTTGAGTTAAGAAACAACTTCCTTCATGTCTGGTCTATCATCCCTCTTTGACGCCAGGAATCAGAAATCCAACTCGACAACTACAATACAAGTGACCTTCACCTCATGATTCATTTCAATATCCAACTGTGGATCCACTAGTTCATGCAAATCCCCCGCTTGGATCTTTGATTTTTCCATGTTCGCAAGGCTGATTTCCCTTCTATTTCGATTTATGTCCACTGCTAATTTGGCGGAGATGATATCCACCAAAATGACTCTGAAGTTGTAGACATCGGATTTCTCTATCAGTTGATAGCATTGATGGTACTCTAGATCGACATAGTCAGGTGTGCCTTGTGGAGCAGTGGTAACATGTGAGGCATTTACAGGCACAAGTTTTCAAAGCGCAAATTTTGCTACTTAGGTTAAATGCATTTTCATATGGTGTTGGGGATTGTTTATTTGGTGCATTGCACTATGTTTGTTGGGTTGTTATATTCTTTGCAGTGAAAGTCGAAGGTCGAGGTGAATCAATCGATTAAATTCAAATTCAGAGAAATTGACAGCAAGTCGAAGGTCAAGGTGGATTGATCGAGTAAAATTGAAGTCGGGGAAAATGACAACAAGCAGAAGAGATCAATTGAAAAGAGGATGACATGCAGGTGCATGAAAACCAAATGGAGATCGACTGGTAAAACGACTTAGATTCGACTGTAACAAAATCTTGAGATTCATGGGATTTGTAGCAAATGATCTGCGAGGATCTCTAACTGTTTTTGGGCTCCTTTGTTTAAGGTTTTGTGTACTGTAAAGCTTATAAATAAGGCATGTTGTAAAGTTGTAAAAGCTAATCTTTAGAGAAATCATTTTAGAGGTTGTTGGTCATGTATATGTCAGATGAATTGGCTACGAGGTTGTTCTTGTGTAAAGAAAGAAGGTATGATGTCGATTGTGTCTTAGGTGTAGAACAAGGTTAGGCATGTAACCTTTTATTCTGAAGGAATAAGATAACAAGAGAGAAAAGTGCTCAAGGAATGTTCGTTTTCTCGTTTGGGTTTCCAAGGTAAAATCTATGTGTACTATGTGTTTGCTTTGTCATTTAATTTCTTGATTAAATCTTTCTTCCTCTCTTATGCTAGGTTTAGCATGGAAGTGTTCCTCATATCCTAACAAGTGGTATCAAAGCTTGGTTTAACAACCTTGTATCTAAGCTAAACCCTAAGTACAATAAGAGTCATAAGTTAGAAATCTTTACAGATTTTGCTTAAAGAATGGTGATTAGCTTGAGGATAGAGATTGAAAAATTCAATGGCTAGAATTTTGAGCTTTGGAAGCTTAAAATTGAAGATCTCCTTGTAGATCAAGAACAATGGGAAACAATCTATCCAGGTACCATTCCGACAGGTATGCCGAGGGAAGAATGGGAGAAACTCAAGAGAAGGGAAAGGAGTGTGATTCAACTTTGTCTTGTAGATTCGGTACTGTTGAATGTCTCGGGTGAATATTCATCCAAGAAATTGTAGGACAAGTTGGGGAGCTTGTAATGGTCAAAATCCCTAGTAAATAAGTTGTTCCTTAGGAAGAATTTGTATCTTCTGAGGATGAGTGAGGGAAGTTTAGTGACTGAGGATTTAGATGCGTTTAATACCATTATAAGCTAGTTATTTTCTATGGATATTAAAATCACTGCGGAGGAGAAATGTGTTAGCCTATTATGTTATTTTCAAGACTCCTGGGATATATTAGTCATGTCTAGAGGGAGTAATTCAACCACATTAGTGCTAAAAGACATGGTTGCATCTCTACTATCAGAAGAAATGAGAAGGAATAACATGGAAGGATCGACCAAAGATGCATTAGTGGTGAGAGGTTGACTAGTTGAAAAAGATAAAGGAAAAATCTCTAGTAGAAATTCTAAGTCGAATGGTAGATCTAAATCCTTGGTTCAGTCGACAATAAGAAGATGTTGTAAATGTGCTTGCAAGTCGAAGGAAATAAAAGATAGTATAGGATCCAATGAGAAGCAATCGATTGAGAGAAAGATGACTCCAGATAAGGGAGGCGATGTGTACCTGACGTCAACTAGAACATAGTCGGATCAAGATGTTTGGTTGATCGACTCGAGAGAATCCTATCATATGACACCACATAGAGAATGGTTCTGCGAATATGAACGATATGAAGGAGGAGATATATTCTTGGGGGACGAATCGACAACCAAAATTGTTGGATGAGGAAAAGTTCGATTGACACTATAGTATGGGACGAGTAGAACCCTTCCAGGTGTGCTACACATTTCGGGTTTGGAAATAAATTTGATATATGTCAGCAAGATGAGTGATACAGGGGTGCACACTCTATTTCAAAAGGATACGTGCAATATGGTGAGAGGTAATATGGTATTAGTTAAAGGATTTTGGATTAGAACCCTATACAAGTTATTAGGGAATGTTGGCTCGATTGGATGCAACATCATTGTTGTTCCTAAAGTTGACTCGAATTCAACTCAACTCGACTTGACTTAGGTTGAGTCGATTCAACCCAACTCGACCATGCTATGGCATGAGAGGATGGGACATATTGGAGAAAAAAGGACTTCAAGCTATGCAAAACAAAGGTATGGTCAAATATTTTCCTGAATGTAATTTAGAAGTCGACTTTTGTGAACATTGTATATATGGAAAACAAATTCGGGTGAGGTTTCCATATGGAGTGATAAGGGAAAAAGGGATTCTAGAATTGGTTCATAGTGATGTGTTTGGCCCTATTTCAGTGCCTTCACTTGGTGTATACTTGTAGTATGTCTCCTTCATAGATGATTTTTCAAGGAAGACATGGATATATTTCCTAGGGAAGAAATCAGAGGTTTTTGAGAAATTCAAAGAGTTTAAATCTCTTGTACAAAACCAGACATATAAGAATATTCAGATATTGAGAACTGACAATGGTGGTGAATTCTATGGAAAGGAATTTGATCATTTTTGTAAGCAGTGTGGAATAGCATGCCAAAATACCACACCATATACCCCACAACAAAATGGATTTACTGAGAGAATGAAAATAACATTGATGGACAAGGCAAGGAGCATGCTTAGTGGTGCTGGACTCACACAAGAATTCTAGGCAGAGGCAGTCGACACCGCAAAATATCTAGTGAATATGTCTCCTTCGTCGGTGCTAGTCGACACGACTCCGCATGAGGTATGGTTTGGTAAGAAGCCTCCAGTTTCACATCTCAAAATATTTGGTTCTGATGCATTTGTGCACGTTCCCAAGGAAAAGAGGAGCAAGCTGGACAAGAGGGAAGTCAAGTGTATTTTCATTGGCTACAAAGAATGAAAGGATATAAGTTTTGGGATCCTGCATTAAGGAAAACAATGTACAGTTGAGATGTGGTATTTAGATAATTTGAAAGGAAGTCTGAGTCTGAAGTGATGGTTCAAACATAGAATAATCCAGAGAAGGTGTGGTTTGAACTGAGGAATGAAGAATTTGATTCAAATGAGTTTACTTAATCAGATGAAGAGGTGGAAAAATCGACCCCGATTGTAAGGAGAACAAAATGAGTAATAAAACCAGTCGAAAGGTATAGTTTACCCGAATTTCATTCTATATTTGTGTTAACCGCCACTAATGAAGAGCCCAAGTCGGTCGAGGAAGCAGTCGACTTAGTAGAGGGAAAACTCTGGAAGGACGCCATGGTTGAAGAGATGGAATCCTTTCATAAGAATGAGACATGGGATTTAGTCTAATTACCAAATGGAAGAAATCTCATTGGTAGCAAGTGGGTATTCAAGAAGAAAATGAACATCGCAAGTCATGTCGAGAAATTCAAATATCGACTGGTAGTGAAAGGATATTCCCAAGTCGAAGTACTTGACTTCGGTGAGATTTTTTCCGTTGTTGAAAAATTAACTTCCACTAGAGTACTAATGTATTTAGATGCAAAATTTGATTTGGAAATAGAACAGATGGATGTAAATATAGTGTTCCTACACGGGGACCTGGAAGAAGAAATCTACATGAAACAACATGAAGGATTTGTAGTAAGGGGCAAGAAATATTGGGTGTGCAAATTGAAAAGATCCCTTTATGGTCTAAAGCAATCACCAAGGATGTGGTACCAAAAGTTCGAAACATACATCCTTAGTTTTGAATTTGTGAGAAGCAAAGTTGATCATTGCATATATTCCAAAGAAGAAGGTGGGCGTTTCATATATGTAGCATTATATGTTGACAACATGTTGTTGATTGGAAACAAAAAGAACGCATTAAAGGAGGTGAAGAAGCAATTATCCTCCAAGTTCGACATGAAGGATCTTGGTGGAACGAAATTCATTTTGGGAATGGAGATTAAGAGAGATCGAGCAACTAGAAATATTAGGTTGAACCAAAAGAAGTATATTGAAACAATCTTGAAATGTTTCAACATGCATGATTGAAAACCTGTGAAGGTGCCAATTCTTGTGGGAGCAAGGATAACTATTTAACAATTCCCAAGGACATAGGAGGAGATAGAGGACATGGCACACATTCCCTCTGCAAGTGTTTTTGGTAGTCTAATGTATGTGATAGTCTACACTAGATGAGACATTTCCCATGCAGTGAGAGTGTTGAGTAGATACATGTCGACACCTGGAAAGGAGCACTGGAAAACTGTTAAGAGAGTATTCATGTATTTGTATGGCACAAAAGACTATGCTATATGATACCAATGAAAACCTGAAGGTGACAGTGAATTAAATATACATGGCTTTGGTGACGTTGACTGGGCTAGAGATCTGGATCATCGAAGGTCGACCAGTGGATATGTGTTCAATATGTTCGGTGGAGCAATCAGTTGGATGAGTAAGCGACATGTGTTCGTATCCTTGTCAATAACAAAATTTGAATACATAGCAACCACTCATGGAAGCAAAGAAGCAGTATGGTTGCAAAGGTTGTGTTCAGAAATAAGGTTTGAGTAAAGAGATATGAAGATAAGTTGTGATAGTCAAAGCGCAATATTTATGGCAAAGAACCCAACTTATCATTCCAAGACTAATCATATTGATGTACAATACCATTTTGTGAGAGACATTGTGGAAAGAAACCAGGTGCTACTGGAGAAGGTAGACACGTTGTAAAACATAGTAAACTCTTTGACCAAGTCTGTGAGTGTTGTGAAGTTCTCTTAGTGCAGAGAGGAAATGGGAATTGTTGCCCAGGGTCGGTGAGCAAGAGTTCAGAAATCTCTCTGTTTTAGAAAATAAGACAACAAGTGGGAGAATGTTGGGTTGTTATATTCTTTGCAGTGAAATTCAAAGGTCGAGGTGAATCGACCGAGTAAATTCGAAGTCGAAGAAATCGAAAACAAGTCAAAGGTCAAGGTGGATCGACCGAGTAAATTTGAATTCGGAGAGGTCAACCGACAAGAGGTTGAAAAGCGGGCACATGGCAACCGACTGATGAATGAATGGAGGTTGACTAGTAAACCAATTTAGAGTCGACTGTAACAAAATGTTGAGATCCACAAGATTTGTAGCCAATGATCTGCAAGGATATGTAATTGTTTTTTAGCACATTTCTTTAGGATTTTGCCTACTGTAGAGCTTATAAATAAGGGG
>JASDQU010014193.1:103889-115206 GCA_032191745.1 Picea mariana | reverse complement strand
CCAAGATACAAGGGCCCACTTTATTTCTTTGGTGGTGATCCCCCATAGGAAATATCTTTGTAAGTTTCTTAATTTCTTAAGGATCCCTTTAGGGGCGGCCAAGATCGAGAACAGATAGATGGGCATAGAGCTTAGTAAATATTTATTAGCAGAATTATTCCTGGGAAAGTGAGAAATATGTGGGTCTAATTTGTGAGTTTGGCTTCCAGCTTCTCCAACAACTCCTACCAAGATGTATTTAGGATAGCTTTGTCCAACAATGGGGCTCCCAAATATTTGGATGGGAGGAAAGCTCTTTGAAATCCCTGAATCATAGTTATATTTCTTTGAACTACCACAGGAGTGTTAAAGAAAAAAAATTGATTTAAAAAAAATTATAATCGTACCTGATGCCTCCTTGAATTTATCTAGTAAGGATTTGATAGTGTTGGCTTCTTTTGCAATTTGGGATCCCATTAGGAGGTTTTCATCCACAAACTAAAGATGAGAAATCGGGTCCATGTCTACATGGATCTTTATCCCATGGAGATTTTTCTCGGCTAGCTTCGATCGAATTAGTCTTCCCAGACCTTCAAATAGAATAATGTATAGGTAGGGGGACAGAGGATCACCCTGTCTCAGCCCTATGGATGGGTTAAAATTTTTGGAGGGGGATCCACTCACCAGAATTGAGAAGAATGTTGATGATATGAATCTCATGATCCATTGGATACAGTCTTCTCCAAAGCCAAACACTTCAAGCATTTTCTGGAGAAACCTCTAGTTGATATGATCATATGCCTTTGACATATCCGGTTTTATGAGTATACATGCCTTCTTAGATGTTTACATTGAGTGCACTGCTTCATGGGATACAATAATATTGTCAAGGATTGGACATCCTTCTACAAATCCTCCCTACTCTGGAGAGATGAGGTGTTTGATAAGTGGTTTGAGCCTATTGGCTATGAGTTTAGAGACAATCTTGTAAATTACATTGCACAAAACAATTGGTCTGGATTTTGAGGCTCTGGATTATTCCACCACTTCCCATACATCTTTCCCTATTATCTTCCAGCATTTATGGAAGAAATCAGTTGTGAACTTGTTATGTCTGGGAGATTTTCCAAGGGGCTTTTCTTTCACTCCATGTTCTACTTCTTCTATGGTTGTTCGGTGCATTAGGAATCGATTCCATTTAGAAGTTATTATCTTGGGGATATTTCCAGTTACCTTTTGGATATCTTCCCCTCGATCTACCTCTGGTTCTACTAAAAGTTGTTGGAAGTGATTTACCAATTCCGTTTCGAAGTCTTCGAAGGTCTCCACCTGTTCTCTGGAGGCTTTACCTAGGGAAGTTATCATGTTTTGGATTCGACGATGAAACAAAGAGTTATGAAAGAATTTTGAGTTTTTTCCTCCTTTTTTCAGCCATCTCACTCATAATTTTTTTTTGCCATAGTACTTCTTCTTATTTCTCCCTTTTTTCTAGCTCCAATCGGAGTTGTTCCTCTCTGCTTCTGATGTCTTCATTTAGTACACCCGTGGTAGCTTCCAATTGTATTATCATCATCTCTGCTTCCAGGTGCTTTTTTTCCTCAAAAATGTTCCTTAAAACTTCCATGTTCCATTTCTTAACCTGGAACTTAATATGTTTGAGCCTCTTTTGGAATTGAAACATCTTGGTGCCATACAAATTTGGGAGTTCTGACCACTAGGATTCAATGTTTTGCATGAAATTTGTGTGGTCCATCTAGAATTTTAAAAAAATGAATGGTTTTGGACAAGGTGGCACCATTGCCTCCTAGGACATGTTGATATGCCAATGGTCTAATCTGTAGAAGGGAAGGAATTTCGTTGATATAGCATGTTGGTTTTGGAATAGAACTTCATAGGTCAGAAACATGTCTAGTCTAACTGAGATTATATGATCTACTTTCCTCTTGTTGGTCCAGGTAAAAGGGCCATTACTTGTTTGAATTTCAATTAATCTAAATTTTTCTATCTAGTCTCAGAAAGATTCACTTTCTCCATCTAGTCTTCTAGTCCCTCCTCTTTTTTCAAGGAGGGATGTTATCATATTAAAGTCCCCCCAAATAACCCAATGAAATCCCTACAAACTGGTGCCAATTTGATTCAGGGACTCAAGGAACTCACGTTTGTGCTGGGGAGTTAACAGTCCATAAGAAATTGGGATGAATCCTTGAGATTGGGATCCAATCTCTTCATAACTCGTTGTTAAAACTATTGGGAGGATGGAGAACAAGTCCAAATGACATTTCGCGGGATGCCACAAAATAGCAAGCCCACCTGAGGCACCTTCTGAATCTACCACTTCTACTTCACAACTTTTCCATATTTTCTTAGCAGTTTGGGTCATTGTCATTTTATTACTCTTAGTTTCTTGGATTAGGACCACCTTTGTTTTTTCCTAAGTGATTATTTTTTTCATCATTTTGTGTTTGATAGGGCATTCAGGCCTCTCACATTCCATGATATGATCTTCATTAAATTAATTTTGTTAGGATTGGAAATATCTTTCCGGCAAACCAATTACTTGTTTTGAGTCCACTAAATGGGCCCTTGTTTCCTCTACAACTTGACGGTACAATTTTCATCCTCTCTTCTTTTCCTCACTAGGGATCTTCTTTGGGATCTCAAGGGGGTTAGTTTTTATCCCCATGATTCTCGAGGCTCTTGTTAGAATCCTTGGCCCAAATTCTTTTCCTTTGCACTCCTGTGTTTCTTGATGAAGGTGTTTGATTTGGCCAATGGTCATTTCATTTATTTCTTGATCCCCATGGTATTTTCTTAAGGATTCCAAGTTTATTTCCACTTTTTCCATTTCGATTTGTTGAATTCCTTCCTCTTGGTTTTCCTCTCCTTGGTCTGAGTTTTGAATTTCTTGGTCTTGCATATCTAATTGTGTTCGTTTTGTTTTCCTTGTTGTCCTTCTAGATCTGGTTTGCTGCATTTTTCCATTGTTTTTTCTACCTGTTTTTCCTATTTATTTTGATCTTTTGGGGTTTGTTCTACATCTTATTTGTTGTTCTCCTCTAAAGCTTTGAATTTGTTCTTGTTATTCTCATCTTCCTTCATTGGTGCTTTCCCAGGTCGTCACTCCACCTTATGTTTTCCTTCTATCTTAGTGAAACACTCTGCATCTGTTCCTTCCTGAGTTTTGAGGGCTTCTTGCTTGACATTTAGAGGGAAGTCCCTAAACAAGTGGCCATGAACATGGAACTTATGACATTTTAAAGGAATATGTTTGTAATATAGAGTTTGGCTCCATTCGATATCTTGGTATGATATTGTAGCTGCTTCTGGAAGGGCTCCTGCCACATTCATGTAGATGCCAATTGGGGCATACGAAGTGTACTTGGCCGTCTTCGTGATTTCCAATATATTAATGAAATATCCAATGGTGTTACATATTCCTTCAAGTGTCTCTACCTCTCATAATTCTTGAGGCAGTGAGTATAATCTTATCCAGACCGGAGCTTCCGTGAAATCCTCTTTTTCGGGTGAGAATCTCTCCATCCAGTAACGTAGATGTAGGTAAGCAAAAATGAATAAGTATGGGCCTTCTTCGAAAACTTTATCTTGATCCGTAGGGTTGGAAAAATTTGTTTTAAAGAATCCTTTGGATCCCAATTTTAGATCTACTTTCCCTTTAACTTTCCATCAGGATTTTACCCATCTCGTTAGATTTTTTTCCATTGGCCAAATCCCCATGAATTTACCTATTAACTCATGATATTTCATATGTTGAATGTAGTTACCTATGCTTAGGAAAGTAACTTCATACCTGTGGTTTTCCTTTGTTCGTGCATGGCAACCATTTATTTTGTGTTTGTCATCTCCTAGTTTGACCTGCTAAGAGGTACCCTTACCTACACCCCCCATCTATGTATCTTCCACCTGCTTTCTCATTATGCCCAAAAATGCTTCTTTGAATGACGGTGGTACCCCCGGTCCTTTATCCCCCATGGGACCAAAGGGCCCAAGTACTCCTAACCCGTCCAGTACCACCGCCTCCATTCATGTGGTCCCTAACATGATCTTGTTGTTGTGCTTCAGATTGACAAAAACTCCAAACGCTAATGCAAGTTATCGGGTTCGCTTAACCCGCTTCCCCTGCCATCGCTCTATCGGTTCGCTAATCTAAGAGAATAAAAAAAAATGGTCCTATATGAAACTACTAAATTAAAAAATTAATATGATTATTAAAAACAATAAACTATGGAGAAAAAAGTTTGAAGATATTTTATATTAGAATCTATTCTTTTATCTAAATAAAAAATAAAATATAATACAGGATCTAATTTTCAAATTCATTTAATACTTCCCTATACACATGAAGTCCCCAAATCGTTAAGCAACACTATTAACAGTATATGAAGTATTTCATAATATGCAAAATATACTCCAAACAAGTTACAAACACAACGAATTATATGTTGTAAACTTCCCCTAATTAGCTTATCAAAGAAATTTCTTTGCGGTGGTTGCACTATTAGTGGCGGAGAAAAAGGAAGACTAAAAAGACACAACCGTTAAGCCCAATGCTTATCAAGGTTAATATCATTTCAATGTGGTTTTGAAGTATGGTTTGTCCACCATGTTCTGCTTGCTCCTCAAGTTCTCCTCCATGTGCCCTGTGTTGGGTATGTGTTATATTCTTTGCATGTGTGTGTGTGTGGGTGCGTCAGATACGACAACTGCGTCTATGCCCACCCCTGGTTACGCGCAGCGTTCGGGGCAACGCCCCAAAATTTTTTTTTGGGCGGTTTTTGCTATTTTTAGCGGATTTTGCTATTTTAATCTGATTTGTAAATTAATCCCGGATTAAGGGATTAGGGTTTTGGTATCTACGAAATACCTAAAAACATTGTATATATTGTATGGCAAATGGTGAAATTTAATATAATGAAAATAAGAAAGGTTTTCCCGGTTGAGGGTTTCCGGTAAAAATCTCTGTGTACTCTGTGTATGAGCCATTGATTAATTTCTGTATTGCTTAAGAATCTATATGCATTGCTTTACTTTGCAGGTTTAAAAATTACACCCTTCCATGTTCACTAAACCTCAGGCCTAAATATATCAATGAAGAGAATGATCCCAATTTCTAATTCACATTTTTGATAAATTGAATGAATAAATTCATCTTTTCAAACTCTTCCAAGTTGTTATACAGTGATAATTGTTCTTGCAAAACATCTTCTCAAAGAGTGCAGTGACACATAAAGCTAAAATCTTAACCAAAGTGGAAAGTTGTAGATTAAAATATACATATAACGAAGAAATTTATGCACTGGTGTTGGGAGTCGAGATTATATTGGACCACTTGTCTTGCACATAGATGGGAGATAATGGTTATTTGATGTTTGAAAATGATCTCTATTGATGTTCACCTAGACCAGTGGAGGTATCCCATGATTGTTCAATTTCCTTGAGTTGAGCAACAACTTCCTTCATGTGTGGTCTATCATCCCTCTCTGACGCCAGGAATCAGAAATCCAACTCGACAACTACAATAAAAGTGACCTTCACCTCATGATTCATTTCAATATCCAACTGCGGATCCATTAGTTCATGCAAATCCCCTGCTTGGATCTTTGATTTTTCCATGTTCGCAACGCTGATTTCCCTTCTATTTCGATTTATGTCCACTGCTAATTTGGCAGAGATGATATCCACCAAAATGACTCTGAAGTTGTAGACATCAGATTTCTCTATCAGTTGATAGCACTGATGGTACTCTAGATCGACATAGTCGGGTGTGCCTTGTGGAGCAGTGGTAACATGTGAGGCATTTATAGGCACAAGTTTGCAAAGCCCAAATTCTGCTACTTAGGTTAAATTCATTTTCATATGGTGTTGGGGATTGTTTATTTGGTGCATTGAACTGTGTTTGTTGGGTTGTTATATTCTTTGTAGTGAAAGTCAAAGGTCGAGGTGAATCGATCGAGTAAATTCAAATTCAGAGAAATTGACAGCAAGTCGAAGGTCGAGGTGGATTGATCGAGTAAAATTGAAGTCGAGGAAATCGACAAGAAGTCAAAGAGGTCAACCGAAAAGAGGATGACAGGCAGGTGCATGGAAACCGACTGAAGACCGAATGGAGATCAACTGGTAAACCGACTTAGAGTCGACTGTAACAAAATCCCGATATTCACGGGATTTGTAGCAAATGATCTGCAAGGATCTGTAACTATTTTTGGGCTCGTTTCTTTATGGTTTTGCGTACTGTAAAGCTTATAAATAAGGCATGTTGTAAAGTTGTAAAAGCTAATCTTTAGAGAAATCGTTTTAGAGGTTTTTGGTCATGTAGATGTAAGATGAATTGGCTACGAGGTTGTTCTTGTGTAAAGAAAGAAGGTATGATGTCGATTGTGTCTTAGGTGTAGACCAAGGTTAGGCATGTAACCTTTTATTCTGAAGGAATAAGATAACAAGAGAGAAAAACGCTCAAGGAATGTTGGTTTTCCTGTTTGGGTTTCCAAGGTAAAATCTATGTGTACTATGTGTTTGCTTTGTCATTTACTTTCTTGATTAAATATTTCTTCCTCTCTTATGCTAGGTTTAGCATGGAAGTGTTCCTCATATCCTAAAAAGTGGTATCAAAGCTTGGTTTAACAACCTTGGATCTAAGCTAAACCCTAAGTACAATAAGAGTCGTAAGTCATAAATCTTTACAGATTGTGCTTAAAGAATGGTGAGTAGCTCGAGGATAGAGATTGAAAAATTCAATGGCTAGGATTTTGAGCTTTGGAAGATTAAAATTGAAGATCTCCTTGTAGATCAAGAACAATGGGCAACAATCTATCGAGGTACCATTACGACAGGTACGCTGAGGGAAGAATGGGAGAAACTCGAGAGAAGGGCAAGGAGTGCGATTTGAATTTGTCTTGTAGATTCGGTACTGTTGAATGTCTCAGGTGAATATTTGGACAAGAAACTGTAGGACAAGTTGGGGAGCTTGTACCAGTCAAAATCCCTAGTAAATAAGTTGTTCCTTAGTAAGAAGTTGTATCTTCTGAGGATGAGTGAGGGAAGTTTAGTGACTGAGGATTTATATGTGTTTAATACCATTATAAGCCAGTTATCTTTTGTGGATATTAAAATCACTGCGGAGGAGAAATGTGTTAGCCTATTATGTTCTTTTCCAAACTCTTGGGATATATTAGTCATGTCTAGAGGGATTAATTCAACCACATTAGCGCTAAAATACATGGTTGCATCGCTACTATTAGAATAAATGAGAAGGAAGAACATTAGTGGTGAGAGGTTGACCAGTTGACAGAGATAAAGGAAAATTATCTAGTAGAAATTCTAAGTCGAATGGTAGATCTAAATCCCTGGTTCAGTCGACAATAAGAAGATGATGGAAATGTCATAAAGCCTGCAAGTCGAAGGAAATAAAAGCCAGTATAGGATCCAATGAGAAGCAATCGATTGAGAGAAAGACGACTCCAAATAAGGGAGGTGATGTGTACCTGATGTCAACTAGTACACAGTCGGATCAAGATGTTTGGTTGATCGACTCAGGAGCATCCTATCATATGACACCACATAGAGAATGGTTCTGCGAATATGAATGATATGAAGGAGGAGATATATTTTTGGGGGACGACTCGACAACCAAAATTGTTGGATGAGGAAAAGTTTGATTGACACTATAGTGTGGGATGAGTAAAACCATTCCAGGTGTGCTACACATTTTGGGTTTGGAAATAAATTTGATATATGTCAGCAAGATGAGTGATATAGGGGTGCACACTCTATTTCAAAAGGATACGTGCAATATGGTGAGAGGTACTATGGTCTTTGTGAAAAGAGTTTGGATTGGAACCCTATACAAGTTATTAGGGAATGTTGACTCGATTGGATGCAACATCATTGTTGTTCCTAAAGTTGATTCGAATTCAACTCAACTTGACTTGACTTAGGTTGAGTCGATTCAAACCAACTCGACCGTGCTATGGCATGAGAGGATGGGGCATATTGGAGAAAAAAGGACTTCAAGCTATGCACAACAAAGGTATGGTCAAATATTTTCTTGAATGTAATTTAGAAGTTGACTTTTGTGAACATTGTATATATGGAAAACAAATTCGGGTGAGGTTCCCGTCTGGAGCGATAAGGGAAAAAGGGATTCTATAATTGGTTCATAGTGATGTGTTTGGCCCTATTTTAGTGCCTTCACTTGGTGTATACTTGTATTATGTCTCCTTCATAGATGATTTTTCAAGGAAGACATGGATATATTTCCTAGGGAAGAAATCAGAGGTTTTTGAGAAATTCAAAGAGTTTAAATATCTTGTACAAAACCAAACATATAAGAATATTAAGATATTGAGAACTGACAACGGTGGTGAATTCTATTGAAAGGAATTTGATCAGTTCTGTAAGCAGTGTGGCATAGCATGCCAAAATACCACACCATATACCCCACAACAAAATGAATTTACTGAGAGAATGAACATAACATTGATGGACAAGGCAAGGAGAATGCTTAGTGGTGTTGGACTCACACAAGAATTCTAGGCAGAGGAAGTCGACACCGCAAAAAATCTAGTGAATATGTCTCCTTCGTCAGTGCTAGTCGACACTACTCCACATGAGGTATGGTTTGGTAAGAAGCCTTCAGTTTCACATGTCAAAATATTTGGTTGTGATGCATTTGTGCACATTCCCAAGGAAAAGAGGAGCAAGTTGTACAAGAGGGAAGTCAAGTGTATTTTCATTGGATACAAAGAAGGAATGGAAGGATATAAGTTTTGGGATCCTGCATCAAGGAAAACAATGTACAGTCGAGATGTGGTCTTCAGATAATTTGAAAGGAAGTCTGAGTCTGAAGTGATGGTTCAAACATATAATAATCCAGAGAAGGTGTGGTTTGAATTGAGGAATGAAGAAGATGATTCAAATGAGTCAACTGAATCAGATGAAGAGGTGAAAAAACCGACCCTGATTGTAAGGAGTTGAAAACGAGTAATAAAACCAGTCGAAAGGTATAGTCTACCCGAATTTCATTCTATATTTGTGTTAACTGCCACTAATGAAGAGCCCAAGCCGGTGGAGGAGGGAGTCGACTTAGTAGAGGGAAAACTCTGGAAGGACGCCATGATTGAAGAGATAGAATCCTTTCATAAGAATGAGACATGGGATTTAGTCTAATTACCAAATGGAAGAAATCTCGTTGGTATCAAGTGGGTATTCAAAAAGAAAATGAACATCGCAAGTCAATTCGAAAAATTCAAATATCGACTGGTAGCGAAAGGATATTCCCAAGTCGAAGTACTCAACTTTGGTGAGATGTTTTTTGTTATTGAAAAATTAACTTCCATTAGAGTACTAATGTCTTTGGATGCAACATTTGATCTGGAAATAGAACAGATGGATGTAAAGATAGTGTTCCTACATGGGGACCTAGAAGAAGAAATCTACATGAAACAACATGAAGGATTTGTAGTAAGGGGCAAGAAATATTGGGTGTGCAAATTGAAAAGATACCTTTATGGTCTAAAGCAATCACCAAGGATGTGGTACCAAAAGTTTGAAACATACATCCTTAGTTTTGGATTTGTGAGAAGCAAAGTTGATCATTTCATATATTCCAAAGAAGAAGGTGGGTGTTTCATATATGTAGCATTATATGTTGACAACATGTTGTTGATTGGAAACAAAAGGAACGCATTAAAGGAGGTGAAGAAGCAGTTATCCTCCAAGTTTGACATGAAGGATCTTAGTGCAACGAACTTCATTATGGGAATGGAGATTAAGAGAGATCGAGCAACTAGAAATATCAGGTTGAACTAAAAGAAGTATATTGAAACAATCTTGAAATGTTTCAACATGCATGATTGCAAACCTGTGAAGGTGCCAATTCTTGTGGGAGCAAGGCTAACTATTTAACAATTCCCAAGGACATAGGAGGAGATAGAAGACATGGCACACATTCCCTTTGCAAGTTTTGTTGGTAGTCTAATGTATGTGATGGTCTACACTGGATGAGACATTTCCCATGCAGTGAGAGTGTTGAGTAGATACATGTCGACACCTAGAAAGGAGCACTGTACAACTGTCAAGAGAGTATTCAGGTATTTCTATGGCACAAAAGAATATGCTATATGCTACCAAGGAAAACCTGAAGCTGACAGTGAATTAAATGTACATGGCTTTGGTGACGTCGAATGGGCTAGAGATATGGATCATCGAAGGTCAAATACTAGATATGTGTTGAAGATGTTCGGTGGAGAAATTAGTTGGATGAGTAAGCGACATGCGTTCGTATCCTTTTCAATAACAAAATTTGAATACATAGCAGCCACTCATGGAAGCAAAGAAGCAGTATGGATGCAAAGGTTGTGTTCAGAAATCAGGTTTGAGTAAAGAGCTATGAAGATAAGTTGTGATAGTCAAAGTGCAATATTTATCTCAAAGAACCCAACTTATCATTCCAAGACTAAGCATATTGATGTACAATACCATTTTGTGAGAGACATTGTGAAAAGAAACATAGTAAACTCTTTGACCAAGTCTGTGAGTGTTGTGAAGTTCTCTTAGTGAAGAGCGGAAATGGGAATTGTTGCCCAGGGTCGGTGAACGAGATTTCAGAAATCTCTCAGTTTTAGCAAATAAGATAACAAGTGGGAGAATGTTGGGTTGTTATATTCTTTGCAGTGAAATTCAAAGGGCGAGGTGAATCGACCAAGTAAAATCGAAGTCAAAGAAATCGACAACAAGTCAAAGGTCAAGGTGGATCAACCGAGTAAATTTGAAGTCAGAGAGGTCAACCGACAAGAGGCTGACAAGCGGGCGCATGGAAACCGACTGATGAACGAATGGAGGTCGACTAGTAAACCAATTTAGAGTTGACTGTAACAAAATGCTGAGATCCGCAAGATTTGTAGCCAATGATCTGCAAGGATATGTAACTGTTTTTGGGCACATTTCTTTAGGGTTTTGCCTACTGTAGAGATTATAAATAAGGGGTGTTGTAATGTTGTAAAAGCTAATATTTAGAGAAATCATTTTAGAGGTTGTTGGTCATGTAGATGTAAGTTGAATTGGCTACAAGTTTGTTCTTATGTAAAGCAAGAAGGTACGATGTCGATTGTGTCTTAGGTGTAGACCAAGGTTAAGCATGTAACCTTTCATTCTGAAGGAATAATACAACAAGAGAGAAAAATGCTCAAGGAATGTTGGTTTTCCCGTTTGGGTTTCCAGGGCAAAATCTCCCTGTCATTTAATTTCTTGATCAAATATTTCTTCCTCTCTTTTGCTAGGTTAGCGTGGAAGTGTTCCTCATTTCCTAACAATGTTCCATTTG
>JASDQU010014193.1:70105-84042 GCA_032191745.1 Picea mariana | reverse complement strand
CTGTGAAATAAAAGAACAGTTGGGTTTTGGTGATTATTGCATAATTCCATACCCTTTACCTAGTCCTTGGAAGACTTGCAGCTCTTTTGAATTATCTTTCCGTTGTTTGTGAATATATGTGAAACATGCTGCCACCATGGGAGGTTTGTGGAAGGTTCATTGTGGAAAGAGATGATTGTTTTTTTTTTGCAAACCCCTTATTAATATTTCACCTTTATGTTTGCCCAAACCTCGTTTTGCATCTGATATATGGCAGTAGTGAATTCAAACTCTGGTTTTGATACTTGTTATAGTGTTGAACCGAAAGTGGGAAAGATTGGTTATATGCATGAAGTATTGACTCGTTTTTTATTTATCTATGGGGGTTTGGTCAATTTTGAGGTTATATGATTTTGAAAAAAACAATGAGCATCAGTTTCGCATGGGATTTCGAACCCAATTTGTTTATGCAGCAAGTATTGGCGTTGTGATATAAGTATTGTATAGTGAAAGTTAGATGGCTTTATGTTTGTTTTCAGAGCCTCCCATGCTATCTTGATGTAATATGGTTTTAATTGTTTTGAATGCCTTTGTTAATAGCCTCTTCTAAAACGCTCTGCTAGTGAAAAAAGAAAAAGGGGAAATAAAAATTGTAAAGTTTGACAGTCCTGAAACTTTCCTAGGGTTTTATATTAAACCCTATAAAATTTGTTGTGTCTTGGATTTGAATTGTTAACAGAGAAGAGTTTTTGGCAAATGATAGCAATGTCGATTTTCAATTATTTCATGTAACAAAACAATAATCGTCTCATTCTCGTTCATTATCTCACTTTCTGCTCATTATATGCCCACCGCCTTCCAAAATACATTTAAAACATCTCCTGTTCTATTATTATGAATTTCATTTTAAAAGAGAAAGGATTAACAAGAAAGGAAAAGCACTAGATGATGACTGGTGTTGGAAGTTTCTATATGGATACATTTTTTGTTTTTGTAAGAAGATTGCCTCTATGTTTTCTTGAACAATATTCGTTGGTTGCTTCCCGTCCATGCTACCATTTTTCGCTCATTACAAATCCCCCCATCTTCCCAATAGTCCTATCACTACCTGTTCAAATGGCGATTGATTGTTGAGTTTAAAAGTATTGATGGATGGATTGCATGCGCTTCTGTTGTGAATGATAGAGACAACCTTTTGATTTTATTTAGGTAGAGTATTGATGCATGGATTGTTAAGATTTTTTCATAACATGATTGGAATATTKMTTYAGGATGAGTTTCTTTAGCAGAGGYARCAATGGMARAGGTGTWAATAGRGGCAGAGGAAATAATTGGCAAAGAGGCCATAGAAGGCCACAATTTTCGATACATTTTGACGTTGATCCGCAAGAACTAAAACAACTTTTCCAAGTTAGGTTTTTTAATCTAGTTGGCCAAGGAATTGTGAAATCCATACCTGAGAGGCCTCCTTTCTAGCCACCTCAAAATTTCTATGGTATCCATGTTCCCCCTCATGTGTCTATGCAGCCAGAAACACCTGTCGATGATGGTTGGAAAGAAATTGTTCATCAACATGTAGTTCATCACCATGGTTGGCCTATTGTGTCGTTGTCATTACCCCCTCCTCCACTGCCAATAAATCCAAATGCCCAAGATGATCGTGTTGTTTTTCCAGTACAGTCCTCTCATGCAAGCAAAAGGATAAAACTGATGTTCCCAAGACAGAGCTAGATAAGGGAAAAGGAGTGGCCAATACCTCCAAATCATCCAAAGATTCCTTTGAATCTGTGTCTTCTCATATCCATCTCAAAGATGATTGTTCCCATGTCATTAGTGCAATCCACCCACAAGGTTCCCATCAGTTGAAGGCAACTGCACAGGATAAATAAAAAATGGGATCAAAAGGGGGCAGCAGTGAAAAGAGGAAAAATGCCTCTCACAACAAATATGGTTTTTAACGTTGTTAATGCTATTTTCTTTTGACGATAGTATTTTTATTTTGACAGTATTTTGGACAACAAACACATATTTAGACATGATTTTGGACAACATGGATATAATGCTATTTTTAGGGTATAGTCATGTTCTATTTTGTTGATATTAAAATATTTGATTATTAATATGAGGATGGGAGTTACAAGGCAGATATTTGAATTAAATATTTGGGGTATTATACTTCATGTTTTGATGATTATTAAAGAAATGAAAATTGGAGTGACAAGGGGTACCACCTATTTGGTTATTATTAAAATAGACCCTTATTTATATATTATTAATTATTTTTCTCAACTAATTAGTTAAGCTAATTAATCCTAACAAAAGTAAGGTAGTTGAACTACCATAACTTATTGGCAAAGAATAAAAGCTCAATGAAATGAAGAGACAAAGGGGTAAGAGAGAATAGAAGGAGAACTTATGCTATAATATTTTCTCTATACTTATGAGATACTTCCATTCTTCATTCATTTTGAGTTTACTAGAAGGATTAACCATCTTGGTGACAACAGTGTCTTATTGAAGGCAGCAGAATTCAAAATTGAATCATATGTTTCAACAGCTTGTCTTTAAAGGTGTATGATTTATGTTGGCAGTCTATGTGTTCTTGTTTGTTTATGAATTAAATTTCATGACTGATAAAGAATATTTTGCAGAGTCAAGTGACAACATTTTGTGGCAAGTTGATCCAGATCTTTAGCTTCAGTTTTCTTTTGTTGTCAGAGTCTTTTTGCATGGTTCCCATCGGAGGCTTCTAAATATAACTTTGGTCCCTACCCTCATAGGCGTTTGTAAAGAGAATTTAGCTTTGTATCTCATAATGAAATCAATATAAAAATCAGATTTATGATTTAAGTCTCACATGTGTATTTTGATGATTTGGTTCAGATTTTTATTTTATCCTCGTCTCTTATCCATGTACATACTCATGTAATTTCTTGCTTAGTTTATTTATTTTACATAGTTACATATAATATGTATAAAACCAACCTTGTTCCCTCATACTTATACATGTGGATTAAGTGATTGTTACTTTTATTTTAAGGCTATAAACCATGGGTAACATTCCCAACTATCTTGCCTTAGCCCAGCACCCTCTGTTCTCTCTTCTCCTTGACTTGATCTCTAGATGGAAGTCCTTCTCCACCTATCCAAGATCTCCTTGAATCTAGTCCTTCATGATCCAACTCTCTCTGTCCTCTATCAATCTCTCCCAATCAACCTGACAAAGATGTCTCAAGTATCAAGTGTAAGCAAAAGTCCTTCTCTACTTCTACACTCTAGAATGACTCCACGCTAGCAAAAGTCCTTCTTTGCTATCTCTATGTGAAAAGTGTCTTCATCCTTCACCCTAGACGTGCTTTTATAAGAGGTCACAAGTTCAAATCCAGAGTGGGGTAGGGTATGTATACCTCTGTAGGCTTTACCAGTCAAGTCACTAGGCAGAGCGGGGTCCCTTGTCCCACAAACAAGGGGGTCTCATACACCAATTTGGTGTGGCTTGGTCGTGACCTTAAAAATAGATTATTATTATTATTATTGAGTTATAATATATTTGTAATCTCCAAAGTGATTGACGGTTGAGATTACTTCTCACTTCACTTGAGATTTAAATTACATGATCATTACTTTTAGCATTTCCTTAAATAACTCAATTAATTCAATAATTCATTAATAAAAGAAATTTACTTTAATAATCCATTTAACTAAAGTAAAGTCAAGGATAGAAGGATTTGAACAACTTTTGCATGCTAGACACTAAGCCTATGCATAAATACATGTAAGATGTTGCATGCATCAACACTCCCTCTTAGGGAGGAAGGTATTTCCCGAACAACCACCTAGAAATGGTTCTCCCTTCAATCCTAGCACAATGTCGAACATATCATCCTTCCCACTTGAATCCCTCCAACCCTACTAGTCAACGACTTCCTGAACACTGGAAATCTTGGAATCGATGACTCTACATATCAATGCCATGAAGCTTGGAAACTTCGTCAAAGCTCTGCTCTCCCTCAATGTTCTCCTAGAAGCCTCCTACTCCTGAGAATCCATCAATGTCATCTCATACCAACTTGGTCTCTTGACAGGACTGGAAGGGGATTACTCCCTCTTCCCATCTAAAAGTTGACTCCCCGCACTGGAAGTCTATGAACTTTGCTCATCCTTCGATTGTTCACCATTCAGAGCCTTCTGCTCCTCATCCTCTGCCACAGACATTGATCCATGATCCAAGATCCCCTTGGATCCTCTTATAGGTTGTCCCTACAACCTGTATAACCTTCCCTCTCTAAAACCAATGATGATTGTTGTTTCAGGGCTAGCTCCCTCTAAACATATGAGTACTTTCCCTCTATGAAAAGTCACGAAAAAACCCTCGTCCTCCAAAAATGAAACTGAGATCCAGTTCTTCTTCAGTTCTAGTACATACAACACATCTGCCACCTCCAGAAATCCTCCTGACTCCAGCTGGAACCTCACTGTCCCAACTCCCTCTACACCACACTTGGAAAGAGTGTCAAGCTCCACATGCAGATATGAGTCTGTCTCTGACCAACTAGTGAAAAAATCTTGTGTCCCCATCATATGACTAGAAGCACCATTGTCCAAGTACCACGCACTCCTTGAGTTGGTGTTGGTGGAGAGGCATGAGAACATTGAGAATTCCTTCTCAAACTTCGTTGCAAAATCATCTAGTTTCATTTCTGTTGATTTCATTTTCTGTGTCTTCTCTTGCCCCTTCTTCTTTGGACAATGTGATGCATAGTGCCCATACTTGTGGCATCCAAAGCACTTGATTTTACTCAAGTCCTTCTTACCTTCCTGTGAGGTTGACTCCTTATTGTTACCCTTGGAACCCTTTCCTTTGTTCCTCCTTGTCTTACTGACAAGGGCCAAGTTCTCCTCCTCTTCATCTCCCTACTTGTCTGCTTTAGACTCTTCCTGAGTTTCTTCCTCGATGCAATCATCCAAAAGTCTCTTCCAATATAGGATATTTTATTGAGTGCAAACTCCTTTGACGAATGGTTCCCAAGACTTGGGAAGACCATTCAATGCCACATTCACAAGCTCTACATCCTATTTTTTCTCCCATATGGCTGCAAGATGATCACACACATGTGTGATCCTCATGAGATAGCTAGTAACATTGTTAGATCTATACATCTGCACCGATCTGAGTTTATTCCTTAATACCATCTTCATATTCATGTTCTTTCTTTGGAATAAACTTACCAAGGCATCAAACATCTCTTTGGTCGTCTTCTTCTCGGATAAGTGAGGAATTAGATGATCCTTCTCCAAATCTAGGAGGACCCTCTCTGCTTTGATCTCCTTCTTGTTGTGAGCTTCCAAAGCTGCTATATATGTTGGTGGAGTAACTACTTTGTCCACTAACTCCCAAAGTTCATACTCCTTCAACGCCAAAATTACTCTTGCTTTCCAAGATAGGAAGTTGGATGCTCCATCCAATCTATCTTCAACTCTCATCGATGTTTTTTCCATCCCTAAGACCTAATAAACTTCCCTATAAATAATTTTTGGTTGGCAACTTCCCCTGTACTATCCTGAAAAAACCTGTACATGCCTGTCACAACTGAACCCCTGCGTATATATGGGCATGTGCTTACTTCTACCCATGTACATGTGCATGAGTCCAAAGAGACCTGCATATGCACGCAGTTGTGTCCAAAGAGACCCACCTATGTACGTGTTTATCCCTTCTGTAACCCCATGTACAACTATGTAAACCTGCAAAACCCTAGTTTGCCTCGGTATGACTATTCCTCTAAAAAAATTCCTTCGATTTCAACGTACTGGTTATGGATATGCTAACATCTAATCCAGATCTTAACGATTTTCTATCAAATGCTATGGATCTAAGATCTAGCTTCCCTTTAGAGCATGAGCTCTGATACCATGTTGAAAACATCTTACTCCAACACCTAGGTATCTTGTTGTCTAGTGATTTCCTTATTGCAAATAAGATTAGCAGCTCACAAAAAAAACACATTGTTGAAATATTCAACTCAATAAGTCTAGTGGAGGAAAAAAAATGGAAACCAGATCATGCACACATGAACACTAATATTTTTGGGTAGATACCCCTGGATAAAAATTGGAGGGAAAACCAATGTTGAGAATGATTTTTTTATGTTAAAATCAGGGCTTTCGTAATAGGGATAATGGTCCATTGAGAGAAATACAAGTGCAGACAAACCTGAAAAATTTTGTTATGTTGTACAACCCAGAACTGCACACTTTTTGAGATGTACGCACATGTCCCTATTGTGTGCATGTGTATACATTTTTATCCCCATTGACACCCACGTACATGTATAGAAATCATATACCACAAGATTCATACGGTGAAACACTTTCCAGAGGGTTTGCCTGAGTGAAACCCATTTGTGGCGGCCTTTGTTCTCTCTTCTCCTTGACTTGATATCTAGATGGAAGTCCTTCTTCATATATCCAAATATCCTTAAATCGCATTCCTTCGTGATCCAACTCTCTTTGTCCTCTATAAATATCTCTCAATCAACCTGAAAAACATATGTCAAGTATCAAGTGTAAGCAAAATCCCTTCTCCGCTTCTACACTCTCGAATGACTCCACACTAGCAAAAGTCCCTCTTTGCTATCTAAATGTGAAAAGTGTCTTCCTCCTTCACCCTAGCCTTTCCAAATGGGATAATAAGTATGACGAAGCACGTGGACTAATAAAAATTTCCATCTCACATGATTTAAGGTTTCACCTTCAAGGAATCGATGGCCCATATAAAGCTTGAGCCAACTAGTTGGAAAATCGGTTAATGAATTTAAGTCCAAATGATTTTCCTTGCATTGAAGATTACTTATCTAAGTTCAAAACACTTAGACTTTTATGTATAGACAGAAAACTAGATTTGAAGGAAGATCGATGCATAAATGTTATTCTTGCTAAGCTTGGTAGTGCATATTCTATTTTTGTATATAACTTTTATGCCACCAGAAAATCTCTAGGGAGTGCTTATAAAAAACACTCTCTTGAGTCATTTTGTGATTCTCTGATTCAAGAGAAATATAAGCTTGTGCAACTTGGATTGATTAGCATTGCAGGTACATCCAACAAAGCCTTAGTGGTCCAGTGGAAAGATAAATCCAAGAATCCCAAGAAGAAACATCCTTGCTACAACAACAAGCAAAACAAGGGTCCCAAACCCTATCCGCCAACTTCTGCTCCTAATGGTGACAAAGGAGAAAAATACAAAAGTAAGAATACTAACAGACATTGCAAATTTTGTGGGAAATATGGTCATGTGGAGTCTAAATGTTTTAAAAAGATGGAATCCTTAGAAATAACAACGAAGAAGCACAACATCAATATTGATTCTTCTTCTTCTTCTTCTCATGGACATGCACTTTCTTCTTCTGGTTTCTCCTTCAATGCAACTTCTGCTTCTTCTTTTGATGAGTATCTTATTGATTCTAGAACATATTATCATATGGCTAGGGATAAAGCCATATTTTCTACTCTAAATGAATGCAACACCAAGAAAATATTTGTTGGTGATGATGGATCTCTTAGTGTTGTAGGGTATGGAACAATTCAAGTAGATAATGGTCATTTCAATGATTTATTATGTGTTCCAAGTATTTCCTACAACCTTATATCAGTGTATCAAATCACTCATTCATGTGAAGGTAAAACCGTAGAGTTTTCACCTCACCAAGTTGTAATCAAGTATTTAAAATATCCTAAGCATGTCCTAGCAACTGGAATTGTTGATGATATTACCAGGTTGTACAAGTTTGACAACTTCAGGTCATCATCTTTTCCATCGGTTTTTGTTTCTCATAGCAATGAATTGAGCAAACTTTAGCATTAGCGGTTTGGTCATCTAAACCATCGCTCATGGCAGAAACTATGTAATCAACACATGGCGACTAGTCTTCCTCTCATTTCTTGCAAAGATGGTGTTTGTGCTATTTGTATTCTCGGAAAACATCATCGGGACGGTTTTGAAAAACATTCCTCTTGGCATGCCTCAGCCCCTTTCCAGCTTGTTCACGGTGATTTGTGTGGTCCACTTTCTTCTCCTTCTTTCTTTGGGTGCAAGTATTTCTTAAATTTCAATGATGATTTCTCTAGATGCACTTGGGTTTACTTATTAAAACTTAAGAGTGAATTTGTTGACAAGTTTATGGCCTACAAGGCCCTTGTAGAAAAACAATATGGACATCAACTTCGAAGTTTAAGAACAGATAATGGAAGCGAATATGTGAACAATAAATTTACAAGTTACTGCATTGCACGGGGCATTCAGATGCAACATATTGTTCCATATACACCACAGCAAAATGGTGTTGCTAAGAGAAAGAATCCCGCATTAAAATAAATGGCTAATTGTATGATCCAATCTAAAGGATTAAGTCTTCATTATCGGGCGGAAACCATTAAGTTTGCAAATTACATAGTAAATCACACTCCCACAAAGGCTCTAAAAAACATAACATTGGAAGAAGCATGGAACAAAATTAAGCCAGACGTAAGCCACTTTCGTGTATTTGGTAGTGTATCATGGGCTCACATTCTTAATGAGAAAAGGAAAGCTTTAAAGCCTAAAAGTGAGAAGTGTATTTTTGTTGGATATTCTGAAGATGTCAAAGGTTACAAAATTATTCAACCTCATTCCGATGAAATTATTATTATAAGAGATGTTAAATTTGATGAAAATATTTGGGCCTACAAGCCAAACTCGGTATTTGTGCCATCTTCGGCTCGCGAGCCATCTTTGGAATTTGTGTCATCTTCTATTCCTATTATGGGTTCTTCTTCTTCAGATGATGACAGTGAGGATGAAAATCCACATCCTCCTGCCCACCTTCCTTTAGATGAGTCCATTGAACATGAACCTACATCAACACCACCACTTCCGAGTTGGGTCCGTTCAACATGAGGAGCAGTGGGTGATCTTGTCGGTGATCCTTTAGATCAACGTCGAACTTATTCATGGTTCCAGCAAGATTCTTCTCTTTTGGCTCAAGTTTCAAAGACTCGTGATTCAGAAACATTTGCAGAAGCTCCAGATCATCTAGATTGGGACACAACAATGAATGAAGAGTATCTCTCTTTAACGGTGAACGATACTTGGGATCTTGTACCTCTTTTGGAAGGAAGAAAATTTTTCAAATGTAAATGGGTGTACAAACCTGAGCATGCATCAGATGGAAGTGCTGAAAGACACAAGGCCCGATTAGTTGCCAAAGGGTTATCTCTGGTTGAAGATATTGACTATAATGAAACCTTTTCCCACATAGCCAAAATGAATTCCATCCACTTTGTTCTAGCCCTTGCTACCTCACATAAATGAGAGGTCCATTAGATGGATGTTAAATTTGTCTTCTTACATGGGAATTTGCAAGAATAAATCATGGAACAACCTCCTGGCTATGTCCAGAATGACGCCAGCCTTGTTTGTCACCTCAAGAAATCTCTTATGGTATTAAGCAAGCTCCTCGAGCTTGGTATGCCAAAATGGATATCTTTCTTCTTGACAACAGTTTTTCTAGATGTCATTATGACCTTAATGTCTATATGAAGAAAGTAGGAATCCATATCATAATACTTTTTATTTATGTTGATGACCTTATCCTCACTGGTAATGACCTTAAAATTTTAACCCATGTGAAATTCAGTCTCAAAAAGAAATTTGAAATGACAAACTTGGGCTATATACATTATTTTCTCGACTTCTAAGTCTTGAAAACCAAGGAAGGATTTTGTATTTCTTAATCTAAGTATTCTTGTGACCTTCTTCGCTACTTTCACATGGATGATTCTAAACTAGCCCCTTCTCCCTTCTAGTCTGGATTCAAACTGGCTACCACTTGTACTATTCTCGGAATTGATGCCACCTTGTACTGTCAATTAATTGGTAGCCCCTTATATATGACTCATACATGTCCTGATATTTCCTTTCTTGTTGGTATTGTTTCCCAGTATATGCAAACACCCCATGAAATCCATTGGAAAGAAACTAAAAGGATACTTCGGTATGTTCGAGGCATAGTTCAGTTTGGGATACATTACAGTTTAGGTGGGACTCCTTTGTTGGTTGGTTTCACTAATTCGAATTGGGATAGCGACCCTCATGATCGAAATTCTACTGCAAGTTATGTTTTCAGCCTTGGTTTTGGACCTGTCACTTGTGCCTATAAGAAACAACAAGTTATTTATCTTTCTTTAGAAAAAACAAAGTACGTAGTAGCGGTTAATGCAAGCCAAGAACCCTTGTGGCTTCAGCAGATCCTTTCAGAGTTTGGATTCCAGCAGCATCATTCGACCACCCTCTGGTGTAATAATTAGATTGTCATCAATATTGCCAAATATTCAATTCAACATTAGTGCAACAAACACATCATGATACACATGCACTTCATCTGAAATCTCATTCATGATCGATTTATTGAAGTTCTCTTTTTCCCTACAAAAGATAAAGTTGTAGATATTTTCATAAATCTCTTACAGAAGAGAAGTTTTCCAAACTTTGATCTATTTTAGGAGTTCAAGAAGTTATCATTAAGGGGGGATAGGTTGTAAGGCCTCCTTCCTTCTCCTATCATGTCACCTTTTTAAATCCTTCAATCCTATCCCAAGTTGTCGTTAAGGGGGAATGTTAGGATATTTAGACACTTAGGAGTTAGTTAAGATCAACTTGGTCTAATGTGTTGTCAGGTTAAAGTGTGTTTCTTAGTGTGTTTCTCTAGTATGCATTTGTAATCCAACAATCACGATATGTTCTCTACATAGAGTGATCTGATGGCTCATATTCTCCTCAATCTTAAAGACTACATTGATATGTGGCTTAACACCCGATTAGTCCATGAGCTCTATTTAAAGAGCATGGAGGGTCATTTGTTGATGATAGATTGTGAGAAAACTTTATAATATATTATCTTTTACATTAATAAATTCCCTCAAGTGGCGACATTGGTTGGGGCCATGGATGTTTCCCCACGGGGGTTTTACCACGTAAAAACATCGATGTCTTGATCTTTGATCTGGTTGTGTGAGTGGCAATTGAAGGTGTTCATCCTTTGTTGAAATACATGTGTTGTCTAGCAACCATGTCATAAGCCTTGCGAATATCTATGACCATGATGTCCACTATTTGGTGTACCCTTGGATCAAAAGCTACTTGAATGAAAACATCTTTTAGCTCACCCATTAACTTTACCTCAAATACGTCCAACTAAACAATCTATAAGTTGGACTTGACAAGTTTGGCAGTAAGGTTTTGACATATTGAATAAATCATCACATTGGTTGAGGTGCATGATTCCACCATACAATTGTGAAGGTTGTTATTGAACATGGAGAAGATTAGCACAAAGGGAGGCGACCTTGACTAAGATTGTTTCGAATGTTTTTTCTTAATGAGGACACCTTCCTAGTCATGCGGCGCTCTTTCTAAGATTTTAATAACAAATATTATTGGTCATTGATCTTTAAAAGGTGGAGAATATAAATGTTTGATTGTGTTTACTTCATATATTCCACAATAATATATCTTGTGTTAGAGGAGGAAGAGGATCGAGATGTCGTGTCTCTTGATATTGAAGGGTTAGCGGCAGTATCAAGGACATCTTTCTAATTGTTCCTATTACATAGTGGATAATAATTATGCACTTACCCAACATGTATCTCTTCAATTTCATTTTCTTCTTCCTCACCTTCTTTTTCATAGACTTTGGTGTTAGCAAAGAAGGGACTATCCCATAGCACCATTGTGGTTGTGGTAACTAGGCTTGGGTTCTCAAGCTCCATTTACGACTAGCAAGTTCCTTCATTACTTTGTTCTGTAAAAATATTAAAAGTGTTCAAAAACTAGGGACATGTTTTTTATTAGGATCTTGGTGTAATTTTCACCAATGTTCCATTTCTACCTCATCTAAAGAATTCTAGTTGTTTATCAAGGCAGAGAATATGAAATCAGTTGGTGTATTAGCATTTGTTTTATTTTTTTATTGAAAAATATTGTTGGTTGAGGCTCCTTCATTGTTTTCTCTTTGTAGATTGGTTTGCCAAATTTTGTAAAACTCTTTGTATTCCCCCAATTTCAAGGTGAACATCACCCAAGATTGTATTGGCATTGGCAGATGGTAGAGGCAATACCAAGGTTCTATTTAAATTATTGTTTGGAGGGATAATGCATATAGGAGCTACATTTTAAAATTGGATTCACCTATAGTAGGACATATCTTTCTGAATTGTTATGGATTCATTGTTGGTGGCCTACAAATCTTGAATTATAGCTCTATTTATTAAGATAACTACAATGAAATAAAGTGCATTAAGGTAAAATCCCAAGGTGAGTTGGTTCGAAGGTCAACTTTCTTCAGGTATACGTAAATATAAAGTCTGAAACTTTTCCAAATTTTCTACTTGGGTTGAATTTTTGGTTTAGTTTGTTGTAATGTAGGAGGTTGGGGTCTTAATAATCCCTGGATTTGTCCAGGAAATTCTTCTCAAAATCTTGCTAACTATGGATGGAACACATCAACAAGCTATAAAACCAACTAAATGTTCTTCTCTTGAAGGTGAAAGGGAAAAGTATACAAACTATGTCTTTGTGGCCAACAATCAATAGCCAAATGGATTGCATGAAGGCTTTAATATGGGCTTTTGCTAAGGCCCTTTCATCTTGATTAAACTTGGGAAAATACATCTCAATCTTCTTAAGCAATTCATAGAGTTGGCTATCTATTTGCAATTCATCTTCAACCAGCCAATCCAATTGTTGTCTAGCCATTATCATTGTGGTTTGCTAAGGATTGAGTTGTAGGTTAGGTTGAGAATTGTGTATCATGATATCATGAATGGATTTCTCATAAAATCATATTCTTTTAGGAGGAAGGTTGTCAATAATGGTATCAAACTAGTCCATGAGTTCTATTACTTGTTCCATGAGAGGTATTTCTTAGATTTCGATGCCTTTTGTGGTGACACATATGTCATCATTGGGGAAATTCCTTTTTGTCTAACAAAGTTTCAGTTGATTCTTAAGAATGTCAATGAGGGACTACCTATATTGTTGGGGATCTGATTGAGCTACTCTAATACAGGCTAGTAATTTATTTACACCTAGGAGATAGGATATCTAATGGTTCGTGATCTTGCTCACTTGCAGCGTTCTAGGAATATAGATTTTATTTTCTATAATCCATAAATTGAAGGCCCTCATTCTAGCACCAATTATTTGATGTGGATGATTATCCCATATCAAAATTCACATGGAATGCGTAAGATGAACACCCCCAAATTAGAGTCTCCACTCTTAGTATTTTTTCTCCAACTTGCAGTGTCAACTTACCATTTTGGGATTTTTTTTTTAGTTGTTTGGTTTTTATGTATTTTTGGAATAGGTTGGTTGGGTAGTTGAGTATATAAGCAAGATTACATAATTGAAATGAATTTAGTTGAGATATAAGAACAAACCATAGAATTAGTAAAGTTGATCATAAATCAAAATACACAATTCTATTCTAAAACAATCCCAAATTTACCATGTTTACACAAACCAATAAATTCATAATTACGCATGCATACATCTATTGGGTGTTAGGAAAACATAACAATAGGCATAAACTCAATGAATACACATTCATATGCAGATACTCTCATATCAACCATCAAAGAAAGGAAGCAGTTGGATTACATAATTATTCACCGCAAATCAATGTGATTGTATTACATTCTCCCAATTGGAGCTTGAAACTTGGATTACATGATCCTTTTCCAAGTCCCTACCTTCTTGACCCTTCACATACCCTTTCACTCTTTTATATGTTGATTGTAATTGAAAATCATTATTAAATATCACATTTTCATTTAGTTGAATTTATGAAGTCAAATTTCTCTCTAATGTTATCATAGTTAGGGCTTAGTCTATGGATGTAATTTGTTAAAAATACTTTGGC
>JASDQU010014193.1:48697-62427 GCA_032191745.1 Picea mariana | reverse complement strand
AGTGTATCATGGGCTCACATTCTTAATGAGAAAAGGAAAGCTTTAAAGCCTAAAAGTGAGAAGTGTATTTTTGTTGGATATTCTGAAGATGTCAAAGGTTACAAAATTATTCAACCTCATTCCGATGAAATTATTATTATAAGAGATGTTAAATTTGATGAAAATATTTGGGCCTGCAAGACTAACTCGGTGTTTGTGCCATCTTCGACTCGTGAGCCATCTTCGGAATTTGTGTCATCTTCTATTCCTATTATGGTTTCTTCTTCTTCAGATGCTGACAGTGAGGATGAAAATCCACATCCGCCTGCCCACCCTCCTTTAGATGAGTCCATTGAACATGAACCTACATCAACACCACCACTTCCAAGTTGGGTTCGTTCAACATGAGGAGCAGTGGGTGATCTTGTCGATGATCCTTCAGATCAACGTTGAACTTATTCACGATTCCAACAAGCTTCTTCTCTTTTGGCTCAATTTTCAAAGACTCGTGATTCAGAAACATTTGCAGAAGCTCTAGTTCATCTAGATTGGGACACAACAATGAATGAAGAGTATCTCTCTTTAACAGTGAACGATACTTGGGATTTTGTACCTCTTTTGGAAGGAAGAAAACTTTTCAAATGTAAATGGGTGTAAAAACTTGAGCATGCATCAGATGGAAGTGTTGAAAGACACAAGGCTTGATTAGTTGCCAAAGGGTTCTCTCTGGTTGAAGATATTGACTATAATGAAACCTTTTCCCACATAGCCAAAATGAATTCCATCTGCCTTGTTCTAGCCCTAGCTACCTCACATAAATGAGAGGTCCATTAGATGGATGTTAAATTTGTCTTCTTACATGGGAATTTGCAAGAATAAATCATGGAACAACCTCCTGGCTATGTCCAKAATGACKCCAGCCTTGTTTGTCACCTCAAGAAATCTCTTATGGTATTAAGCAAGCTCCTCGAGCTTGGTATGCCAAAATGGATATCTTTCTTCTTGACAACAATTTTTCTAGATGTCATTATGACCCTAATGTCTATACGAAGAAAGTAGGAATCTATCTCATAATACTTTTTATTTATGTTGATGACCTTATCCTCACTGGTAATGACCCTAAAATTTTAACCCATGTGAAATTCAGTCTCAAAAAGAAATTTGAAATGACAAACTTAGGCTATCTACATTATTTTCTCGACTTCTAAGTCTTGAAAACCAAGGAAGGATTTTGTATTTCCCAATCTAAGTATGCTTGTGACCTTCTTCGCTACTTTCACATGGATGATTCTAAACCAGCCCCTTCTCCCTTCTAGTCTGGAGTCAAACTTGCTACCACTTGTACTACTCTCGAAATTTATGCCACCTTGTATCATCAGTTAGTTGGTAGCCCCTTATATATGACTCATACGTGTCCTGATATTTCCTTTCTTGTTGGTATTGTTTCCCAGTATATGCAAACACCCCATGAAATCCATTAGAAAGTAGTTAAAATGATAATTCGGTATGTTCGAGGCATAGTTCAGTTTGGGATACATTATAGTTCAGGCAGGACTCCTTTGTTGGTTGGTTTCACTAATTCGAATTGGGATAGCGACCCTGATGATTGAAATTCTACTGCAACTTATGTTTTCAGCCTTGGTTTTGGACCTATCACTTGTGCCTATAAGAAACAAAAAGCTATTTATCTTTCTTTAGCAAAAACAAAGTACGCAGTAGCGATTAATGCAAGCCAAGAACCCGTGTGGCTTCGACAGATCCTTTCAGAGTTTGGATTCCAGCAGCATCATTCAACCACCCTCTGGTGTGATAATTAGATTGTCATCAATCTTGCCAAATATTCAATTCAAAATTAGTGCAACAAACACATCGTGATACACATGCACTTCATCTGAAATCTCATTCATGATTGAGTTATTGAAGTTCTTTTTTTCCCTACAGAAGATAAATTTGCAGATATTTTCATAAATCTCTTACAGAAGCAAAGTTTTCCAAAATTTGATCTATTTTAGGAGTTCAAGAAGTTGTCATTAAGGGGGGATAGGTTGTAATGCCTCCTTCCTTCTCTTATTGTGTCACCTTTTTAAATCCTTCAATCCTATCCCAAGTTGTCCTTAAGGGGGAATGTTAGGATATTTAGACACTTAGGAGTTAGTTAAGATCAACTTGGTCTAATGTGTTGTCAGGTTAAAGTGTGTTTCTCTAGTATGCATTTGTAATCCAACGATCACGATATGTTCCCTACATAGAGTGATCTGATGGCTCATATTCTCCTCAATCTTAACGACTACATTGATATGTGACTTAACACCCGATTAGTCCATGAGATCTATTTAAAGAGCATGGAGGGTCATTTGTTGATGGTAGATTGTGGGAAAATCTCTATAATATATTTTATTTTTCATTAATAAATTCCCTCAAGTGGCGACATTGGTTGGGGCCATGGATGTTTCCCCACAGGGGTTTTACCATGTAAAAACATCGATGTGTTGATCTTTGATCTGGTTTTATGTGAGTGGCAATTGAAGGTGTTCATCCTTTGTTGGAATACATGTGTTGTCTAACAACCATGTCATAAGCCTTGGGAATATCTATGACCATGATGTCCACTATTTGGTGTACCCTTGGATCAAAAGCTACTTGAATGAAAACATCTTTTAGCTCACCCATTAACTTTATCTCAAATATGTCCAACTAAACAATCTATAAGTTGGACTTGACAAGTTTGGCATTAAGGTTTTGACATATTGAATAAAGCATCACATTGGTTGAGGTGCATGATTCCACCATACAATTGTGAAGGTTGTTATTGAACATGGAGAAGATTAGCACAAAGGTAGGTGACCTTGACTAAGATTGTTTCGAATGTTTTTGCTTAATGAGGACACCTTCCTAGTCATGCGACGCTCTTTCTAAGATTTTAATAACAAATATTATTGGTCATTGATCTTTAAAAGGTGGAGAATATAAATGTTTGATTGTGTTTACTTCATATCTTCCACAATAATATATCTTGTGTTAGAGGAGGAAGAGGGTTGAGATGTCGTGTCTCTTGATATTGAAGGGTTAGGGGCAGTATCAAGGACATATTTCTAATTGTTCCTATTACATAGTGGATAATAATTATGCCCTTACCCAACATGTATCTCTTCAATTTCATTTTCTTCTTCCTCGCCTTCTTTTTCATAGACTTTGGTGTTAGCAAAGAAGGGACTATCCCATAGCACCATTGTGGTTGTGGTAACTGGGCTTGGGTTCTCAAGCTCCATTTACTACTAGCAAGTTCCTTCATTACTTTGTTCTGTAAAAATATTAAAAGTGTTCAAAAACTAGGGACATGTTTTTTATTTGAGGATCTTGGTGTAATTTTCACCAATATTCCATTTCTACCTCATCTAAAGAATTCTAGTTGTTTATCGAGGCAGAGAATATGAAATCAGTTGGTGTATGAGTATTTGTTTTATTTTTTATTGAAATATATTGTTGGTTGAGGCTCCTTCATTGTTTTCTCTTTGTAGATTGGTTTTCCAAATTTTGTAAAACACTTTGTATTCCCCCAATTTCAAGGTGAACATCACCCAAGATTGTATTGGCATTGGCAGAGGGTAGAGGCAATACCAAGGTTCTATTTAAATTATTGTTTGGAGGGATGATGCATATAGGAGCTACATTTTAAGATTGGATTCACCTATAGTAGGACATATCTTTCTTAATTGTTATGGATTCATTGTTGGTGGCCTACAAATCTTGAATTATAGCTCTATTTTTTAAGATAACTACAATGAAAATGAAGTGCATTAAGGTAAAATCCCAAGGTGAGTTGGTTCGAAGGTCAACTTTCTTCAGGTATACATAAATATAAAGTCTGAAACTTTTCCAAATTTTCTACTTGGGTTGAATTTTTAGTTTAGTTTGTTGTAATGCAGGAGGTTGGAGTCTTAATAATACCTGGATTTGTCTAGGAAATTCTTCTCAAATCTTTCCAACTATGGATGGAACACATCAACAAGCTATAAAACCAACTGAATGTTCTTCTCTTAAAGGTGAAAGGGAAAAGTATACAAACTATGTCTTTGTGTCCAACAATCAATAGCCAAATGGATTGCATGAAGGCTTTAATATGGGCTTCTGCTAAGGCCCTTTCATCTTGATTAAACTTGGGAAAACACATCTCAATCTTCTTAGGCAATTCATAGAGTTGGCTAGCTATTTGCAATTCATCTTCAACTAGCCAATCCAATTGTTGTCTAGCCATTATCATTGTGGTTTGCTAAGGATTAAGTTGTAGGTTAGGTTGAGAATTGTGTATCATGATATCATGAATAGATTTCTCAAGAAATCATATTCTTTTAGAAGGAAGGTTGTCAATAATGATATCAAACTAGTCCATGAGTTCTATTATTTGTTCCATGAGCGGTATTTCTTAGATTTCGATGCCTTTTGTGGTGACACATATGTCATCATTGGGGAAATTCCTTTTTGTCTAACAAAGTTTCAGTTGATTCTTCAGAATGTCAATGAGGGACTACCAATATTGTTGGGGATCTGATTGAGCTACTCTAATACAGGCGAGTAATTTATTCACACCTAGGATATAGGATATCTAATGGTTCATGATCTTGCTCACTTGCAGCTTTCTAGGAATATAGATTTTATTTTCTATAATCCATAAATTGAAGGCCCTCATTCTAGCACCAATTATTTGATGTGGATGATTATCCCATATCAAAATTCACATGGAATGCATCAGATGAACACCCCCAAATTAGAGTCTCCACTGTTAGTATTTTTTTCTCCAACTTGCGGTGTCAACTTACCATTTTGGGATTTTTTTTAGTTGTTTGGTTTTTATGTATTTTTGGAATAGGTTGGTTGGGTAGTTGAGTATATAAGCAAGATTACATAATTGAAATGAATTTAGTTGAGATATAAGCACAAACCATAGAATTAATAAAGTTGAACATAAATCAAAATACACAATTCTATTCTAACGCAATCTCAAATTTACCATATTTACACAAACCAATAAATTCATAATTACGCATGCATACATCTATTGGGTGTTAGGAAAACATAACAATAGGCATAAACTCAATGAATACACATTCATATGCAGATATTCTCATATCAACCATCAAAGAAAGGAAGTTGTTGGATTACATAATTATTCACCGCAAATCAATGTGATTGTATTATATTCTCCCAATTGGAGCTTGAAACTTGGATTACATGATCCTTTTCCAAGTCCCTCTTGCCAAAAAATATCCTATACAATTGGTTATATATATATAAATAAAAAGAAGTAGTTACAAACTTGATTCTTCACCTACCTTCTTGACCCTTCACATACCCTTTCACTCTTTTATATGTTGATTGTAATTGAAAATCATTATTAAATATCACATTTTCATTTAGTTGAATTTATGAAGTCAAATTTCTCTCTAATGTTATCATAGTTAGGGCTTAGTCTATGGATGTAATTTGTTAAAAATACTTTGGCCATGTTTGGCTCCTCCATGAACTTGGGATACTCAAGATGAGTGATACTATGGGCCTATGAAGCTTGTTGTTTATTCTCTTTAGTATAATGTCATAGAAATTCCATGAGATTTCTTAATGGCAAGGGCTCGTTTTCATTCTCGAATGTCACCATTCTCTATGGCTCCACCATTTCCAAGGCTTCTATAAAACAGTCATGATTGTCACGTGACAAAGAAACTAGATCTTCTAATGTATCCCTGAGAGTGAAATCTACCTATCTGATAATGGAGGATATTAGACTTGCTTTGTTATGGCTTAGTGGATGTACAATGGCATGTATAGGCTTTCGTTGTTCCAATCAGTTGGAAATTTCATCCAATTGTTTCTTCTTCCTTTCCATATTGGTAATTTTTCATTCCGATTGTTATTTACCAGTGCCATGTTGACTGGTGCATGAATGTTCCAACAAAATTTATGGATTGATGGTACAATCTGATCCTCACATATGAGAAAACATAATACATTATTCTAGGTTATCATTTGAAGCTTTGTAATACTTCACTTAATTTTGCAACTCAGCTATATGTTCCTTGATTTTATGTTTTCCTCCTTGAGTTTGAAAATAACCTCTCCAAAAGCTTGACATGTAGCGATTATGGCTATAGATAAAGCCTTGAGTGTTACTTGGCACTTATCCACCACTACAGGATCTATGGTTTCAATAAATACTTGGTCATCATTAATCTTTCTTTAACTTGTGAATTTGTTTTGTGACGCCTTCCTCTTCTTAACAAACTAAAAAGTCTCTAAAGTTATTGATGGATATTCATCATTTATAAGCATTGGTAAATTTTGTAGAATATATTCTAACTAAGATGCCATTATTGTGTTGTTGGATACTACACTTACAAACACCAAGTCTTCTACTGATTGGCCACCTTGTTGAGTACCTACTCTACCCTTCTCATGTTGTTGTTGAGTGTTGGTTACTATATTCCCAAGAGTTTCATTATTCTTGATCTGGGGAGTCAAGCTCCTTCCAACTATATCTATGACTCATTTTCTATTTGTTTCTCTTTTAGCCTCTTTACATTCTTGCATGCCACTTGAGGTACTCATTGCCTTCTTTGTTAGTAGTGTTTAAGTTTTTGTCACATCAATGGATGAAGGCCTGGGATTTGGAGCTCCCATCGGGTTTAGAACAAACCTTAAAAAATTCAAATTTTCATTTTCTTACTCCATGGCATTATTATTGCATGTCTAGATTGTGTGAAAGTATACAACCCATTTGTGGAATTCATTCTTGGGGCAATCTTGATGACAATAAGACCAAGTAAAGCCTTATTGTTGGAAGTGACTATATATTTTCATTGGTAAGTTATGGAATTCAAATTCTATGAGTTGTAATTTGAAGAAATCTATCTCATCGGCTAGTTCTAAAGTTGCAACCAAATTTGTCATTGTGAAGGCCTCAATTGTCATAGGATCAATCAAGAGCAAGACTTTCTTATGTTCTTTCAATTTGATAATGCCCCCAAACTATGTTGTTTGGTATGTTATTTCCATGATCAGTAACCTATCTAGAACATGTTTGGGCAAGATGTGTGGGGTCGAAGTGCATCCATAAATGGGGAGATAATTGTAATATTCTTCTATAGACCATTCACTAATAGGTCCCAGAGCCTCCAGGGATCCCTATGAGAAACTTGACAACAACTTGTCAAAAATGAGTTCATATAGGGGAGCCAATAATACTTCATAACAATGCTTGTAATGCTTTGAATACTTATGCTTCCATAGTTTTTTATAGTGCACTTGAAGAAGCAAAAGGGAAGGATGCCACATGTTATGCAACTTTGGAAATGCATACACTAAACAAATTACATCAAGCAAGAATTTTTCCATGTAGAATTGGAGAGATGCATCATCGATATTCTCTACTTATTTCTTGATATTGTTGTTGATGTTACTTAACAAAATCTCTACCCAGTTGAATGTAGCTCCGTTGGTGAGTGTATGGTGTATCAAGGGTACCAAGTGCTCATGGAGATGAGATCAATTATTATCGCCGTAAAGTTTGCTTACCAACATCACCACATCTCTTATCATCGCTTGCAATTGATTGGTGGTATAAATATTTGATGGTCACTTTAGAAACAACTTTTCTCCTCCTTGCCAACTCTCAATCACTTTGACTAGATTGTGTTTGCTTGTGAATGCCTACACAAATTCCTTATATAACATAATATGAGGGGCCAACAACATCTATATAATCTTCAAGATGTGAGGAGCATAAGAATTGATTTGAGTCCCCTTGGAAAAATTAAGATAATGTGTTCTTTGGTGTTTTCCCAATGGATTAACCATTTTGCTGCATCAACTCGAGGAAAGATTTCCAATGATGGTTTCAATTTAGTGTGATTGTGAAAGTTGTGCCTTGTAATTTATGTGGATTGGATTGAATGTTTTACTACGATGAGTGTTGGCTATAATTTTTTCTATTGGAACTACTCTATCATATGTCTTGAACAAATCTCCAAAGGTCTAAAATTATGGGATGCCAATGTTGGGATAGGAGGTTTGTTGTATATTAAGCTAAGTTCTAGAATAATGGGTTTTTCAGACTCCTTTTTCTTTGACATCTTCACCTTTTTCATAGTCATATTGCCAAACTTGTACTTCCACAGTTTCCAAACATACAATAGTTAATTGTATATACTAGAGGGAAATGTATGCATATTTATAAATTTGTGAGCTAGACAAGGGGGACGGCCTTTAACCTCTAAGTTACCACTTGGTCTATGGTTCTTATTGGTCAAGGATATTGATAGATTGGGTGTGCCTTTAATCATAATCACACACATGGGTCTGAGCAAACTAGTAGCGTCCTGATTTGAGGATTGTAATGATGACCCTGTGAGCTAGTGGACTCGTGTATACCCTAGTTAAGCGAATATGGAAAAATTAATTCAAGGAAATGGTTGTAAATAGGGAATGTTTTGCTATCAATGAGATTGAATTCTCTCTCCCTAATGTTTGTGGAAAAATGAGCAAATTCACCTTTCTACTGCCCATATAGATATCAAATTCACCATGAAAAATACTCTCCTAGAAAGGATGAATGTTAGTAGACTTTGGATGAGCTTCAATTACTTAATGGTACACTTTAACCTCAGGTTTTTCAAAGTTATGGTGGTCGCACGAATTCAAACAAGGAGTGAAAGGCTCAGTCCAAATGATATATAGGGGACAAAACCAATCTAGACACAAATTTCCTATTAACCTTATTGCCTTCCTACATGAGCGTACTAATGTCTCTCTGGATATTAATGGTTTCAAGTAGGTCTCGCTTTATGGTCATGTTTATATAAGTAATGGTGAAGACCCAATTTAAGGGCTCACAAAAGGGGATGTGAGTGCAAGAGGGATTCATTGTGGTGATAAGTAATACTTCCCAAAATCATTAACTTACTATTGGAATCGATGGAAGCATACATGGCTTTTCTTATCTATGTTTGAGCAATGGCAACATTGTTTGTTAGGGCCATGAGTGCATGCCTTCCTATTCACAAGAAAGGATGTGAGAGTTCTCTCATGGTTGTGGAAGTGAATCCAGTGGATCTGCTTCCCTTCTAAATCCAACGATATACACACTATACACACCCACTAAAACCCTAATTGTTTGAGATACAAATCCTTTGTCCAATATCATAGAGTTAAGCATGGACCAAAAACCTAAAACTCACGATCTATAGAGTGAGAATACCAATGCTTCTCTTTGTGAAAAGAGGACTTGAGTGGTCCACCACATCATGAAAGTGAAGCTCAAACACCACATATCCTTTTCATATATATATATAATATGTTAAAAATGGTGCATGAAACCTTTACATTACTTTGAACACTCCAATCGCTAACATTGGGATAGGGTTGAATAGGTGATAGCCCTAACTCCAAACTTTACCATGAGCCTCCCTCTACGATATCGCATTTGAAAGAGTGATTATGATTGGGCTATGTTTCCTTAACATGTAAACTGGAATCCATGTAACCTTCATGATATTCGATGTGACCCCATCTTCGCTTTTGTGAGGGCCATACCCCTATCGCGGCTTGCAAAGTGGAGCATTACTTTTCCACAAGTCTTGCATTCGAGATTATGAGTGTGACTTAAACCCTATCCCGTGGTAATTAGGGTGATCACTAAACTTTGTTTCAAGCTACAGCACGTTGTATCCACGTCACCATACAAATGTCTCTCGTGGGAAATGTAGTGAGCTATATCATGTATATATTGGCATGTTGTGGGGCCAACATAATGAAAACATATTTTAATATTTTATGGATATGTAATTTACCAAAAAAACATTTGGAAGTAATAGTATATGCTAACATTATCTTGTGTTCATAGTTTGGGTGGTTGGGTAATATGTTTGTTATTTTCTCCATCAGGTTTTAATTCTTTTAAAAGTGGACATGTTGGTTTATTGTGATAAGGCTAGAAGGGTAGACAACCCTTGGGATAGAAGTCCACTCCAGTGAGCTTCGGCCCTTGCTAAGTCGCAAGTTATTGGTATATCTGACTTGCGGGTTGTTGGATATACTCAGGTTGTAGTGGCAGCCAATAAACTTGATCTCGAGCCTAGCCCAGATCAAACCTACCAATTACCGATTCTCATGATTAAAAAAAAATAACATATACCTACATTAAACATGATAAATAACTTAAGATAGTTGAATTCCTTTATTTAAACTATTTAAACTCTAAATATGAAGATTTGATTGAATGTTAGTGAAAACTTAGTATTGTTGAATTATGAATTAAAGTTAAAAATAATTTTCTCCTTATTTTTTATCCTTATTCTTTCACAACACAAAATGCTGCTAAAAACTATTATATGTGTAATAACATTAAAACTACAATATTAAACCCAAAGAAAGAAATATTAAACCGAAGGAAAAAAAAGATTTATGTGGTAAATAACGAATCATGGCTTACCTTTGGTCAAATAACAAAACCACAAATCTTTGAGCATGGTCATTAAAGAAGCTTGAATCCATAGTAATATTGGCAGTGAAAGGGGTTTCTCCTTGTTTCTTCTTTGCTCTCTGAATGCTTTGGGAAGATGCAAAGGTAGAAGTAAAAGAACAAAGGCTAATCACTAAGTTTTTGCATTTTGCCAATGTAAAGTAACCCTCGCTTTAATTGGCATAATGAGCATAAAATTTGCCTACATGCATTGCTTGTTTTAATAAAAAAAATTGTGTTTTTATGCTTTATGTGCTTGGGAAACTTAACTTTTGTATCTTTCAAAAAGAAAGAGAGAAAGCAAAGAGAAGGAAATTCATTGTCCAAGTTAGGAGAGAGTCACCAAGGTGATGAGTATAAAATTTGGAGAGATTTGTTGATAGAACGATTAATGAAGGAAGAAAAACAACTCGCTGCCAAGGATGAAGAGAGGTATTGATGTGAAAAAGAAAGCATAAACAACAATGGGCAATGAATAATTATAGTCTTCATTTCTCAAGATAATAAATCAAATGGTTTTGAAACTCTAAAACAATTATATGGGATCTAATATTCTTATGGGGATAGAGTAATGGTTTTAAACATAAAAACAATAACTCTCAATATAACTATTGCATGAAAATCTTTGACAATAACTATCAATATAACTATTTGACCCGCAGGGGTGTAGATCGATTGGTAAGTGTCGTGTAAATGGAAGGAAATGTAAAAAGGAGGTCTAAAGTTCGATTCTCACCTTGATTTACTTGTGCCTTATGCTTGTGGGCTATGTGGATGCACTTGGAGGTTATAGAGGTAGCAGATGGGAATCGACCTCGTGTCACACGAGTACGAGAACCGCGAGTTGTCGATTATGCCAGTCACAAAAAAAAAAAAACTATCAATATAACTATTTGACAATAACTATCAATATATTTATTCCATGAAAACCTTTTGAATATTTCATGCAACTTGAATAAGAAAAATATGTATCGTTTATCTACTAAAAGTAATAAAGAGATTGGTAATCTCACACATAAAATGTTGCAACGTATAAATGACATATAAACAACAAGAAATATTTGCACTGAGATCATAAAAATCATAACATTTGAAGCATATTCAGAGCCATTGCTTCTCATAAAATTATTGCATGCAATGAGGACGAATGTGCTAAGAAACGAAAGGTCTGATAGGAAATAAGTGATGAAGGAAATCGTTGCCAATTAAGACCAGCCATACCAGATGAAGAAGTTATTTTCAGTTAAGTGGTAAGCAAAGACAAATCACTTCCAAGGCCATATTTCACGCACTAGAGAAAGAGAGTGATTCTAGGAAGAATAATAAGTTGAGGAAAGTTGTTGCAAAACTCACTTGGTTCGTCGAACAGAGAAGAGAGAGCTTCCAAGTGATAGAGATGGAGCGATTTGTGGGTGGAAGAGGAAAATCGCTACCAGTGCTTATTTGATACATAGATGATTAAAAACGACCCAAGCAATTTGGAAGACCATTCAATTCACCAAAGGGCTAAGGAAATGGTTGCATGGGTTCTCTTGGTCGTTGCAGTGAGATATAGTGCTTCCAAAGATTTACTAATTGGGAAAATATTTGGCTTAGGAAAATTGCTACATGGGTTCTCTTGAATCGCCAAGGTGAAATGCACCAAGTGAAGTGGTTTCCCAGTGGAGAAAATTAATCCAATAGTCAAATCGGAAAATCATCACATGGATCCCTATGCGTTAGGGTTAATTACATCAAGTAGATTAATTTCCCAAGTAAGAAAGATACTAAACAAGGGGAAAGTCAAATCATTGATTAAGTTATTCAAACTCATTGAGATTAAATGCACCAAGTGAAGTGATTTTTTGAAGAAAAAAAAAGGGGGGGAATTAGTTATTTTGGAAAATCATTGCATGGGCTTCCTTGATATGTTGGGGTATGTGGGAGACCTACTAAGCAATTTAACAAGTGAGAAACAATCCCTAAAGTTTTCCATTTACTCTTTTCCTTAGTGGGGTATGTGAGAGATCTACCAAGTAATTTAGCAAGTTGGAAACCATCCCTAAAGTTTTCCATTTACTTTTTTCCTTGTCCTTCTTTTTACTTAAATTTTATCATTATCATTTATTGTTTCAAGATATTTGATAGTGATTCCAACTTCATTTAAATTCAAATTTAGAAACTGTAATTTGGAATTCCACTCGTAATTTAGAATTTTATCATTATCATTTATTGTTTCAAGATATTTGATAGTGATTGCAACCTCATCTAAATTCAAATTTAGAAACTGTAATTTGGAATTCTACTCATAATTTAGAAGACTCAATAATTTTCAATATTTCAACATTTGTTGATTTCAGTATATGGTTTAGTGGTGTGATTTAGCAATGCATGCATGCTTTGAAAAATCAAAGTCATGCCTTTACTTGACATTCTAAAATGTTGTGTTTTTAAACTTTACTTTTATTAGCATGCTTTTCTATTTATGAATTAACATTCATTGCCTTTGTTAATCCAGACTTTGCTTTTATTCCAAACACTTGCGTTCATTAATTGATTTCCATTACTCATCCATTATGCCTCTTCAATTTTAATTGCTAAATTTATAGAGTGCAATTTGAATTTAAAGATGGAATTCATTAATTAAAAATAATAATTTGACAATGATTATGAGACATCATAAATTCAATCTCAAAATTGAATATAATAAAGGATTTAATAAATGTGTGACGATACATGCTCAACCAAGGTGATGAAGTTATAGTCATCAGTTAATTTAATGCGTTGTGATCATCCAAAAAAATTGAAAAACATAAAAAAGGAGACATTCCTTGATTACCACTAAAACATAACCCCATGTTCATCTCGAGACTCACATAAAACAACATTGTGAAACCTTTAATTGGAAATCCCTTTAAAATCAAATGGAGAACACAAGGTTGTATGAAGGCAAGGAATGTTATAAGGCATAGCCATAAGAGGCATGTTCTTAAAAACCGATGGAACCCATACCTTTCAGAATGGGACTATTGAGGACTCAAGAAGGCCCAAAAAAATGGGACAATAAGACACATAGGCTTGTTGTGAAAAAAACAAATATGAATTGATGGGGTTCTAAAGAATTTATTGGCATGGATGACACATAAGACCCCTTTAACCATGAAGAAAATGCCATGGGTTAAAATCTAAATCCTAGAGATGTTGAAACAAAATCCGATGGACATAGAAACCAAGAGGAACCTTTAAACATTGTGAAAACCAT